>ML797593.1:196543-243814 GCA_009831015.1 Picea engelmannii | reverse complement strand
GCAATTTTTGGATGATAAACGAGGTAAATCGTCGATCCTAATTATGGGGTCTAATCTGGTGGGGACATTGAGTGAGGCCCAACAATCTCTACAATATATTTGGTCGAGGACTTGACCCTGAGACCTCTTGCTTTATAACCACAACACTCATCCACTTGAGCTAACCCACCAGGGTCAATACTCTTCTAGCAATTTAACGAGGTATGTGTTATCTTTTTTTTTTAATAATCTTCACTAGGTATGCATTATCTCTTAATTTTCTTTGAATTCTGCGTGGTCTAATCTTTTTCAGAATTTAACTTGTTGCATGTTCCTATGTGATAGATGTTTTACTTCAAGTGCACCATCACTTAATTTCCAAATTCAAAAGAATTACATCTATGAGTTTCTATGCACTTGACTTACATCTCTTATGAGTTTGTATGTGTCATCGCATAGATTGTAGGTTGGACAAAGCATGTCTCAATCTACAAAGGTTAGACAACTATGTGAATACCTACCCACTGCCACCTTAGATAGGTACTCCCCTAGCTTTAGTGAAGGAGAAATCCTACACAAGAGGGGAAATCCTGGGTGACCCTAGGGGGAAATGAGATGGAAAGTGGAGTAATGGAAGGTGATGCCCCTACAGGTCAAAATAAGAAGTGGAGGATGGCTTGAAAGTGGGTCTTGCGGATGGAGGATGGTTGTTAAAGACTTTGTTACCTACACCAGAGTGTTACACTTGCCCGAGACAAAACAAATAATCAAGATATAAGCCTAAATATCAAAGGGACAAGCAAGTGAAGCTTGTTGTCCTAAATTACAACAATAAACACAAATATATATCGACAAAGATAACTGTTGTTGACTATAGAAATAACCATCCAAAGTACGAAATAATTATTGGACAATAAAGCATTGAACACGTAGCTAATGTTCCAATATTTTAGCACAAACTTTGATGGTAAAAGAGGGTTGTTAGATAGTGTTTTCAAAGAATTTATAGTAACAACCAAGTGGTTGTAGAAAATATTTGCTACAACAACAAATTTCAACCATAAAAATCAGCACGTAAACCGTCAAAAAGTTAGTTAATAGGTAGTATAACAATACTAGTGGCTTCTAAACAATTTTTCATGGTTGAAAAACAAGTTAAAGAGAGAGTTTGAATGTGTTTTGATACAACCCTAATGGCTATAGCTTTTAATTGATTATAACCAGAGAACTACTAGGCCAATCAAGACGCCTTAGTGGCTTGAGCAAACTTAAGACACTAAGAAAATATTTCAACTTAAACAAATTTGATATCTCTCAAAATCATGTGTACCAATGCAAGTAATTTATTTCTCCAATGCAAAATTAGATTATTGCCTTGCCAAATGGGTTATGGTGTCTTCTTGTATTAGGTTAGGTCTACTGCTTCTCTAGGGGCGTAAGCGCTTTTACTCCCTAGAGCAAGTATCCCTAACAAGGTAAATCTAGGAGTGTGTAAGCCCTTTTACTCCTCCTAGCAACCTTCAAAATGGTTTATTGAATGAACAATAATGATAAACTTGGTGGAGGTGTATTCCCTTATACTCCTCCAAGGATTTAGCCAAGAACAACTATGAAACAAGCAAGAAGAACTAACAATATACATATTTTTCTTACCAATTCCAAGAGTAATGCAAGATAAATCCTCATTCACCAAAAAGATTTCATCACCATAGAAAAAGAATAGCCTCTAAGAGATAATGCACCACTTAGCTCCACAAGGCAAGTATAAACCACAACATAAGAGAGAGAGATAGATGAAGTTTTTCCAAGAGAGGCGAAAATTTCAGCCAAGTAGCTCTTCTCACATGAGAGAGTTATATTAAAATGAAATGAATTTGATTCTTATTTATACAAAACCTCTAAAAAGTGTTTGTACACATTTAGTTAGGATAAACCACAAAGTAAGGGGGGCATCCCCCTTTATTTTGTCCCTTTACAAAGTAATTTGATTTTAACTTTAAAAAATTGCACAAAAAGAAACCCTAAGGGTGACATCTTGGTACATTTAGCAAGTCATTGAGAAATAAGAGGAAGTCATTGGGCCTCTTAAGGCCTTCCCTTCAAGTGATAGGGTCTTTTCCATGGTGCAAGGGATGCTCCTCATCATAAGGTGCAAAGTGTCCATCAATCATCATCATCACCACTAAACCCTAGTCCTAGACAAGACGTCAAGCCCCAAAAGTGTGGTGTAAGGCCTCCAAAGGCAAGTCGTTGGGATAGATAGGGCTAGGTGTCAGCTCCAAGGTCTTCTCTCTTGCCTTCAAAGGCAACATCCAACCTCTCTCTTTCTCCTAAATTATGGGTCATGGCATCCAACCTATGGGCTTCCTGCCCCAATGAAGGCCCAAGTTGGGCTTGTTCCTTCAAAACATCCATCAGACAAGGTCCTGCAAAGACAGATGAGTGCGCCCTCCAAGGGTCTCAAGTCAAATGTATCATGACAAGCAAAATTACATTTAATACAAGAGCCACCTAAACATGTGCATTAAAACTACCTCATCAAATTAAACAAGTGCTCAAAGACACTATACAATTTGCGAATTTTAGGTATGGGAGGGTTGTCAATATGACCTATTGGGTGAGTCATTCCTTAAATCAAGGAGTGTTTCCTAGGTAGACCCCTCTCTAAGTCATGCGAAGAAGTGAAGTGGATGGGGTAAGAATTTTGGGCATGGGGTTCATGACATACAAGGGATTGCATTATCTCTTTTATGGGTGCCTTTGTAGAGGGTGTGTTGCACCTTCGTTTTCAATGCATCCTTTTTCCAAGCCCATTTATTTTCCATTAATTTATTTAAGTCCAGAACAATTGGGTACTCCAAATGGGTAACATAAAACTTGGAGGCAGTACCACAACGTCACTTGAAGCCGGAGGTACACATAGTGCCATGTGGGCAAAGTAAAGGGTATAACACACTTGTGTAGATCCCTCAACAAGTGTGACATTTATATATATGAAATTGTTTCTTGTAGGTCTTTGATGTTTTAGGAGAAACATTTCATCGTTCTCAAGACCTCTTTGGGAGAGAATATGGAAGGTTATAGTTTTGGCTTTTATTTTTTTCCAACTACATTCCCTCTAGGCCTTCAACCCCTTCTTCCCATGATATGCGGTACAATCCCTTCTTGGGTCACTTCACCCGAAAATCCCAAAAGACAAGGAGGTGAAAATGATGAAGTGTGAAAAATGATAAGTATGATCGGGAATGGCACGATGATTCGTCATGGGGACCTCCCAGTATCAAACCCATCGCCAAGGGTGACCACTTACTAGGGCATAATGTCAACCACCAAGGTGAAACGGGGCAAACAACATAATTTCCAAGTAGATGTTCTATAATCAAAAGAAACTTTAAATGAAACATACTCAAATGCCTCAAGTATTAAAGTGACACTTACCACAATACCTGACTTGTACCTCATGGAGAAAGACCCATTGTCTTCTAGAAGCAAGATGATGTGGTGAATGCTATCGTGATGAATCTAGGATGTGTGGTGGTGAAGTGGGTCTTTGTTTGTGCATGCAGACACTACCAACCATTTGTCTCTCGGTACTCCATGTCTGCAGCCTGAGGGCCTCGAGACATCATCTCCTTAGTCATCCCTAGAAATTGGGGATAACAATATGCACTCGACTTACATCGCTTATGAGTTTCTATACACTCTTTATATTGTGTGTTATTCTTTTACAATTTTTCTTAGACCTATACAAAACTCCGCCCCATTTTCTTCGCTTCTCATCTTCATGTGAACTAAAAGATTAAGTTTCCCTATAACTCCTCTTAGATCCATCATATGCAATATTTTCAATTTCTCCTCTTAGATTCATTCTATACATTATTTTCAATTTTGAAAATCACATTGACATATTCCTAGAGTTGTTATATGAAAAATTTCTTTGCATAGAAACCCAATTACATTGTTTCATCCTATCTCCAACGAGACATTAGAATATTTTCCCAAACTTTGGTTCACAACCTCCATTTTTTCATCAATGTTAGGGTGTTATGTTGAACCAAACTACATCTTCATTCCAATTTTCCTCGACAACATCCTCCAGGCATGACTCCAAAATTTGGTGTCCTTGTTTGATGCGGTTGTCTTCAAAAATACATGAATACATATGGTCTCCTTGAACAATAGGGTCACACAATAACTCATTTCACTGATCTTCCTACAAGGTGAAAAGTGTGTACCCAACAACAATTAAGTTAATAGTACAACATATCTATACGGTGTTGTTGATAATCCAACTATAGAGTCCATTAGAATATATTTGTAGGGATTCTTTTGTACAAATAATGATGTGCACAATCTAGTGCTTTGACTCTATGCCTTAACCATATATCAAATTCAACATTATCTTTGTAGGGATTCTTTGGTACAAATAATGATGTGCACAATCTAGTGTTTTGAATCTATTCCTTAACCATATATCATATTCTACATTTCTCAACAAACTTGTTGACCTATTTCTTAATACTTGTTTAATTGCATCTCCCCTCCAACAAAATTTGTGTCTTATTGTGTGCAAAATGTCTTCCTAATCCATCATTGTGTAATTATTGATGAAATACTCCCACATTTATCCTCCAAGGATTCACAATTTTCTCCCTTTGAATATATGTCGTATCCTACAAAAAATAATCGAACTACATTGTGTTGTCTTAAAATGTTGGGTTTCTACACATCTACACAACCTATACAAAATCACTACATATGTCAAACAAATCGTTGATCTTTTCACATCCAACTCTCTCATTCTTCATTGTCTCTAACATCAAAACTCTTCTACTCAAAGTGTGTGCAACATTGTTGTCTTTTCCTACCACCTACTTCACCACAAATGTGTGGCTATGCAAGAACTCCACCCATCTCACTTGTCATTCATTCAAATTCACTTGAGTGTTGATGAACTTTAGTGGTTTATGATGTATGCAAAAACAAAGAACTTAATCAACAAGTAATGCCTTAAATCTTTAATACTTGCACCTAATGAATAAAATCCAAGATCACATAATGCATAAAATTAAAGATCACCTAATGAATACTTATTTGCACTAATTTGTTTTGTTTCTCATTGAAGCATGCTACTGACCTCCATTCTTGAGTTAATATTGTGTTAATAATGATTATGTTTGTATCACAATCAACTTGGAACACTTCACTAAAATTTGGGAAAACCAACATAGGGTGTTTATAATCTTCATTTTCAATTGCTTAAATCTATGTTATGTCATCTAACTCCACTAAAATCCCATTCTTTCATATACTCTATGATCAACACATATTTCATTGAACCCTTTGAAAAAATTCTCGTAAAAAATTATCAATTCCATGAAAGCGTTTTAGCTTCATGATATTGTGTGATGTGGCTAGTCCAAAATGACCTTCACTTTTTTGGGATCCATATGAACCCTTTCTTAGACACAATGAAGCCAAGGTACCATTTCCTCAGAAAAGAACTCACACCTATTTAAGTTAATGGCAATTACATCCTTCCTTAAGGATTCAAACACCATATCATTATGCTATAAATGCTGCTCTTTATTTTTACTAATTATTAGAATATCATACAAGTAAACAAATGCACCAAACCTACCAATATAGGGATTCAATACTTTTTTCATTAGCCTCATAAAGGTATTGGGTGCATATGCAATTGCAAACAACACAACCAACCAATATTACACTCCTTTGGTATTGGATGCAATCTTCCATTCCATAGCCTTCTTTGATTTGAATCTAGTGAGATATGTTGTTTAGGTCTATCTTTGAAAAATATCTCATATGACTCAATTTGGACATCAAGTCACAAATCTTTAACATTGGGAATTTATATCTAATTATGATCTTATTTAGTACTTTAGAGTAATAATTTGCACATCCTCCATAACCATCATTCTTTGATGCTCCACATCAAACTCATCTTGTTCACTACTTGATTCAACAAATTCATGCTTGAGATCACATTTATCTCATGCATTATCTTTCACTTTGGAGGTAATCCTAACATAAAATTTACGTGTATTATTTCATCATACCCTTACAACATCTTCTTTACTTTTCTAAGGACCTCCATCTCATCACACTCTACTGCTTTCTTTGCAATGCAACATTCCTTCATTTTATATCACCTTGCTTAAAAGTTTCTTTACTCACAATAACAACACTTCTCATGGTTCATCACCCTTCATCAATGACTATCATAAGTCCCTCCCCTCCTTAATGATGGTGCATGCATTCTTCCTTTAATTTTGTATCGTGCCCTTATAATAATACCATGTCCCTCCCACCAATAAGTGGAAAGCATAAATGAGTACTAAAGCCCTTAAATGGAAGACTTGGCACTTGTATAATCTTCCAAGAAAGGGTGATGTATGGAGAATATGTGGAGATTAATCACAATTTTTGGCAAGAGGGGGAAGGGTGTTAAAAGGGGGGTGTAACACACCCGAACCCTAAGTATCTTTCCTAGGGATGGGGCATCAAATATTTTCTCTCCTTAACATCTCAAATCCTCTGACCGAGGTCTTTATCCTCTTCCACTTACCCGTAGCATTCTAAATGACTGCCACCAGGTTCAAATCTGAGATTTGGGTTGCAAGTTATGGCTTCCCAATGTTCTTCGAGCATTCATTGGTTGAGGGCCATGTGGCATCCACCTGAATCCACCTCACATGTATTGAATCCAAGTTCCTTCACCCACGGTGGAATTCCATCCACCGTCTGCTCCCACGACTGGACTCACTCTTCGTCTAACACGCAGGCGTCTATCATGCAGGCCAATAGGAAATTCGGTACTTCAGCGTTGAACGCCTCCTTACTGTCTATGCACAAGACCTTATGGAGTTACGAACTCCCAAAATCTCGTAAGCTTGCCATGCAGTTCTGACCTTCGGGCCTTTTTGGGTCTCTCTACAATACCACACCCCAATTCCTCCAGAGTCCAAAGTCCTGGACACCTGGGGTTCTGGTCACTTCACCAACCACTTTAGCTAGGCGAGCTCGTACCAGCAGAGGACACGTAGAAGGGGTCAGAGGTGACACATGTCACGTTCAAATGGGTGTATATGGTAAGTGATACGCACAAATCCAAGTGATACGTGGCACATCGATCAGTTGTCCACGTCACCCTGGTGACGTCGGCTTTCCCCGTCACACCAGACTGACAACATTCTAACATCCTTCAGATCTCACGATCGATATATGACCATGTAGATCCATAGATCTACAAATCTCCTTCACTTCGTAACTTCGAAGTTCGGGGAGTTTGATGCTATGGCATCTCCATTCTCCCAAAGTGGTATTTCGCCAAAGTCGCCTTGGTGTAGATATAACGGTTGAGGGAACCCCCAAACATTCTTTATTGGTGGCTCGCGCTACTTTGCGATAGGGATTTGGATCTCGGTTTAGTCAGTAAGATAGGTTCATCTAACCACTAGGGAAACCACCCAACACCGGTCAACCTTGTAGATAACCGTAACTCTCGGTCACCTTCGACCGGTTCGTGACTATGAGGGATGATAATACTTTGAGGTCCCGGACCTCTGAAGCTATGAAGCCAAAGGGACTTAGTTCCCTTAAGCTTAGCCTAAGGTTCCTAGGTATTGGTCACACGGGTCCTCCCGAATGGATCGTGTCCGCTCATCTTCCAAATAGAAGGATCCTCCCTTTCAAGACTTAAATATCACTATCCTTCTTGAGTTTCATCAAGAAATTGTTAAGGACTTGGGAAGGATACCCCGGTCGCACAACAAGGAGTCTAAAGGGGTTATCCTCTTAAGATGGACAAGGTCAGACTGACGCAATGCTTTCTATCCCAACCCTCCTACAGGTTTACATCCCAAGACATCTCGAAGGTTGAGTTGGGGCATATAAACGATCAATCAAAAGCATGAGTACACAAGAAGATAAATGCATATAAGTAACTTGATCATTCTATATAGAAACCATTTATAGACAAATAAATACATGCATTCATTCATTATTCCATTTCACCACACAAAGTATGAAAAAATACTTATCATAAATTGAAGGCATGATGCGACTACTGAAAGGGGT
Source organism: Picea engelmannii (assembly GCA_009831015.1). Classification (NCBI taxonomy): domain Eukaryota; kingdom Viridiplantae; phylum Streptophyta; class Pinopsida; order Pinales; family Pinaceae; genus Picea; species Picea engelmannii. The sequence goes on along the minus strand of ML797593.1, from coordinate 235,732 downwards.
GCTCATTTCCACCCAACCATAGGCTCAGTCACTCCTAACGGATTTACCACTAGAAACCCCCGAGTTATACCACGATGCTCATAGAGAGAATTCTTTCTTTTGGCTTAGCAACAGTCAAGGACGAAGGTTACTCTCCTCCTCCCATAGGATCTTGGAAACAAGTTTCTCTATACCAAGCAAGGAGGCTTGCCTTAGTACTTCCTCAGTCACTAAGCACCCTCATTTATCATCTTGTATCATAACCCTGCTAGCCACTTCTTGTGATCAGAACAAACTCGTTCTCAGTTGTCTTCGAACCCAAACTTAGTCTCTCTACTCTGCTTCTCTTCATAGATCCTCCTCTACTCACCATGCCTTCCTTTCTTTCCTTCCTCAACAAGATTGTGTGTGGCCTGAATTCCCAGTCCATGGTCATGTATGAAAGCCTTACAGATGGGCGCTCAACCCCATCCCATCATTAACTATTGAGGAGGTATTCCCACCTACGAACCTGACTGTAATTCATTCCTGGGTCAGAGGCTTGTTCTGATCCCATGAAATTAAATCCAACAAAGTATTGGTCTGGTGGAGGTTAACAGAACCATTCTTGGTCCCCTTCACCATCTCTTTCATAGAATTCACGGTCTCTCTTAGCACACCCCCCTTTCAACAATCATGCAACACTTATCCATTTTTCTATTAATTACAGAAATTACATTCATTGACCTTTTATACAAAGGTTCATCCAATCAAACATTCGAACATATCTAGTTTTCCATAGTCTCTTGGAAAATATAGTTATATTTACAAATTGGGGGAAACATGGGTGTTACAATCCCTTCCTCCTTAAAGGAAAATCATCCTCGATGTTCTATCTGTCATTTTTCTCTATATATACTGAAATAAAAAAAAATGGATATGCATGTTTCATGGCATCCTCCATTTCCCATGTAGCCTCATCTAGGCCAAAGTGTTTCCATTGCACCTTGACCTGTGCAATGGTTCTATTCCTGAGTGAGGTTTCCTTTCTCTCTAGTATGAACTGAGGTTATGGCAGGAACTCTCCCTCTGAATCCACCTGAATCACAAACCAATCAATTATATGATTAGAATCATGTACATATTTATTCAATAATGAAACATGGAAAACATTATGCACCTTCACTATGGGAGGGAGTACTAGCCTATAGGTTATAGGTACCACTCTATCTAAGATTTCAAAGGGTCCACAATATAGGGGTGCCAACTTGGCACAAGCTCCCATTCTCAAGGAACTCTTCTTGGGCATAACTCTGAGATATACATGGTCTCCTGTGTTGAAATCTCTGGGAGTTCTCTTTCTGTTGACTTAACTCTTCTATCTATCCTGGGATTTTTTCAGATTTTGATTGATCTAAATCACTTATTTTTCCATTTATTTCAGCATGTCGGGTCCGATTGTAATTATATCGACTGGATTACTCTGTCTGATTGGAATCTTGTAGTGTCTACCATAGAGGGCTTCAAAAGGGCTCATCTTCAATGATTCTTGATAACCGTTGTTGTAGGAAAACTCTACCAATGGCAGGTAGTCTTCCCACTTTTTAGGCTGATGCATTACATGCATCCTTAACATGTCTTATAATATTTGGTTTACTCTTTCTGTCTGTCCATCAGTTTGAGGGTGATATGTTGTGATAAACACCAATTTAGTCTAAAAACCAACCATTAAGGACTTACAAAATATTGAACTAAATTTTGAGTCTTTGTCGGATATAATCTCCTTAGGCATGTTGTGCATTCTAAATATATCCTTCATGAAGATGTTGGCAATATCTATTTCATAGCAAGTTGACTTGATAGGAACAAAGTGAGCATACTTGCTCAATTTGTCCACCACTACCATGATGGCATCATTCTGCTTGGTCGATTTTGGTAATCTGGCGATGAAATCCATGGAGATGGTTTCCCATTTCCATTCTGGAATTGGTAGGGGCTGTAACAACCTAGCTAGGTGCCAATGTTTTGCCTTAACTTGATGGAATTCTAAAAACTTAGCTAGATAGTCATCTATGTCCTTTTTCAATCCAGGCCAATATAATTGTTTCCTAGTGGTCGTGATCATTTTATGATAACATGGGTGACCACTATATGGTCTCTTATGTAGTTCATCCATTATGAACCTTTTCAAGTCGTCACAACCTAGAATATACAATCTGTTTTGTAGGTCATTAGGCCTTCATCAAACATATGGTAGCCTTCATACTTTAGCTCTATGGACTCTTTCTTTAGGTATGATGCCACCGTCTTGAAAAATTCATCTGTTTCTTGTGCATTCCCGACTCTCTCCCTGACATCCACTTCACAGGTGCTCACTGTTACTAGGTGAATCACTTTCACACTTCTTCTAAGGGCATTGACTACCCTATTTTCCTTTCCTTTAATGTGTTTGATTTCGAAATCAAACTCACTAAGGAGATCCATCCACCTAGCTTGTATAGCATTGAGGTTTGGTTGATCAAACAAGTTACTCAACCCATAGGGGTCTTTCATAAGTGAAAATCTCCTACCTAGGAGGTAATGCCTCCACATTTTTAAAGCATGCACTATGGCATCCAACTCTAGATCATGGGTCACATAATTGATTTCATGCTCATTCAATTTTCTGGATTCGTAGCAAATTACACACCCTTCTTGCATAAGGACTCCTCACAGTCCTTCCTTATAAGCATATGTACACACAAGGAAGTCATTATAAGGGTCTGAAATCTTCAACACGGGTGCATGGGTTAGAAGGTATTTTAGTTCTTGAAGTCTTTCTTCACATTCTAAAGTCCAATTGAATTTAACTCCTTTTTTTTGAAAGGCAATGATTTGACAACCAATCTTGGAGAATCCTTTTATGAACCTTCTATAGTATCCTACTAAGCCCATAAAGGATCTGATATTAGATACATCCTTTGGGGTAGTCAATTCCATGATAGATATTATCTTATCAAGGTTTACTGCCACTCCTTCTTCAGAAATAACATGGCCTAAGTAATGGACTTGCTTCTAGAAAAAGTCACACTTGCTAAAATTAGCGTAGAGATGATGCTCCCTTAGTACTTAAAGCACTAATATAATATGTTCTTCAATATCCTCTTTTTTCTTGGAGTAAATTAGGATATCATCAATGAAAACCAATACAAATCGGTCTAGGAATTTGTGGAGTACATTATTCATCAAGCACATAAAAGTGGTGGGGGAATTGGTTAATCCAAATGGCACCACCACAAATTTATAATGACCATATCATTTCTTGAAGGCTATTTTGTGGATGTATTCATCCTTGATTCAGAATTGACGGTATCCATAACTTAAGTCAATCTTTGAGAAAATAGAAGCATCCCTTAATTGGTCGAGCAAGTCATCAATTCTTGGAAAGGGATACTTGTTCTTTATGATTGTCTTATTGAGTTGTCTATAGTCTATGCACAATCAGAGTTTTCCATCTTTCTTTTTCACAAACAAGGTGGGTACTACCCATGGAGATACGTTGTGTTGGATGTAGCCTTTGTCCATCATCTCCTTTAGCTGTAACTTGAGCTCAAACAACCCTAGTGTACTCATCCTATAGGGAGTTCTAGACACTCACACTGCTCCTGGTGCAAGTTCTATGGAGAAGTCAATGTCTCTTCTCAGAGGTAGACTCGATACCTCTTCTGGAAACACATATTTATACTCTCTTAATATGGGGTGGTACTCTAGGTTTGGTTTGTCATCCTCAATAGATTCCAACACCTGTATTGCATGTAAAGGACATCCCTTTATGCAATAAATTTTCATTTGAAGGACTGATATTCGTCTCACTAAGACAAGCTTCTGAATCCCTTGGAGGGTTATTTTTCTCCCTTCTTCATTTTCACATTCCAAAGTTTTATGGTAACAATTCAACTTGGTTTTATAAGTGGCTAACCAGTCCATACCAATCAATAGGTCATAAGATCCTAGGGGAAGTATGTTAAGGGTCGCTTGGGTGGGAAATCCATCCATAATGAATTGGCAAGTGGGTATGACCTCTGCTACTTTTCTTTTGGTTCCAGTGGCTAGTTGTACCAACCATGGCTTAACATGTCTAACTGGTTGCAATTTACAATTATCAACAGTCTGAGGGGCCACATAACTCAAATTATAACCAGGGTCAATTAAAATAGAGACTAGATGGTTGTAAATCATACCTTCCATCTCCACCACTGAAGCTTGGTGGTTGGCTTGTTTATTATACAAGGTTGCATAAATCAGTGGCATGCTCCTAGCCACATCACTGACTGTGGTAGATTATTGGATGTTTTAAACTCTCCTATTGTTCTGTTGTCTGTGTGGGAAATCCCTCAACAAATGTTCTCCTCCACAACCCCAACATTTCAAGGGTTCTCTCTTTGGGTTATCAGTCTTTCTTGGGGTTTCTCCAAAAGGTTTATTTCCACTATGGGAGGAGTAGTTCTTATGGTATACACTTCTAGTAGGAATTCTCATCCTATAATCCTTCCCATAGTTCTTAAATATTGAGGATTTAAACCCCTTCTTCTTCAATCCTGAACTATTCTTCTTCTTCCAGTCCTCATGAGGTTTCGTCTGATTCCTAAACTATTCATAACAATACCTTGCCTTCCAGATAATATCTTCTAAGGTATTTGGTCCGTCAAACTCAATCATATTCCGGTAGGAATGAGGTAACCCACTAATAAATCGTTGCACTTTTACCTTTTCATCCTTTATGTAGGGTACATACTTTATCAACTCAAGGAATTTATTGATATATTCCTATATGGTGAGTTGTCCCATCTTGAATTCATAGAAGTCCTTAGTGTTCCCATAAAAGTATTTCTATGACAGATACTTCTTATTGAAGTATTTCTCAAACTATTTCCATGACAAGTCCTTCTCATGGATTCCTTTCACATTCCTAATGTCTTCCCACCAAATGGAAGCCTTTCCATTCATATTGAAGATGGCTATTCGAGCCTTCAAGTTTTCAGAGTAGTCATGGAATCTGAAGTACTTCTTTAAACTAAGCAGCCAAGCTTCAACCTCTTCCCCTTTCTTAATCTCTCCATTGAAAGAGGGTGGTTTGGATTTCTTGAACTCTTAAGGATCACGAATTTTGGAATGCTTTCACTTCTTTCCTTTTCCTCTGAGAATGTGAGATAGTTTGGCTACTAGAAAATTCCTCAAAGTTGCCAGCTTCCTCTCCAGAGGACTCTCCCGATGAGTGTCCCCTTCCTCTAGGTTGGGCCTTCCTCGAGGTACTCCTCCTAGTATGGCCACTTATGGGATCACGTTTTCATATCTCAGGTGGACTTTGATTTCGCTTCATATGTCGTTGATCCACATGATTGGTTGCAGGTCCATGCTATAGCTGTCTCTGTATATCGGATAAGCTCTACAACAAGCATTCATTAATTTCTGTTTGTTTTTATTGCTCCTTTAAGAAAATTTCGTTGTCGGCCTTGCAACTCTGTAATTTGGCCACGAGGCTTCTTACAGTTTCAACCAGATCCAGAGGGGTTTCCACTGCCCTCCTTTCGTCAGATTATTCATCTCTATTGTGGGAACCATCCCCCACTTTATGGCGCGTCACCATCCTTTATACTTGTAGTTTTCCCACGATTTAATGAATGCTTGAGTGATGACAAAAAACTTACTGTTAGCCAATAAGTTTATTAGTTTATGAACACACACAATTCATATTTATTAAATACACACACATAGTAGAAAGTTTCATTCTTTTCTTCAGTAAACGTTTAACCAGACTCTTTAGGAAAGAGTTAAGATAGGGTGTCACCCTTAAAAATTATTTAAATATGGTTTTTACGCGACTCGTCCATGAGCCCAAGAAGGCCAAGTGTTATAACCATGCTCTGATACCAATTTTTAACACACCTGACCCCTGAGTATATTTCCTAGGGATGAGGCAACAAAATTTCACCCTCCTTAACATCTCAAATCCTCTAACCAAGGTATTTATCCTCTCCCACTTACCCGTAGAATTCTAAATGACCGCCATCAGGCTCAAATCCGAGCTTTGGATTGCAAGTTATGGCTTCCCAATGTTCTTCGGGTGTTCATTGGTTAAGGGCCAGGTGGCGTCCATGTGAATCCACCTCACACCTATGGACTCTAAGTTCCTTCACCCACGGTGGAAGTCCATCCACCATCTTCTCCCATGACTGGACTCACTCTTCTTCTAACATGCATGCATCTATCATGTAGGCCAACATGAAATTTGGTACTTCAACACTGAACGCCTCCTTACTGTCTACGCACGAGACCTTCCGAAGTTACGAACTCCTGAAACCTCATAAGCTTGCCAGACGGTTTCAACCTTCGGGCCTTTTTGGTTCTCTCTACAATACTACACCCCAATTCCTCTGGATTCCAAAGTCCCAGACTCATGGGGTTCTGGTCACTTCACCAACCACTTTAGCTGGGTGGGCTTGTACGAGGGGAGGACATGTAGAAGGGGCCAAAGGTGACACATGTCATGTTCCAATGGCTCTATAGGGTAAATGATATGCACAAATCTAGGTGACACGTGGCACATCGATCGGTTTTCCACTTCACCTTGGTGATGTCGTCTTGCCACGTCATGCCAGACTGAAAACATTCTAACATCCTTCAGATCTCATGATCAAGATTCGACCATGTAGCTATATAGATCTACAACTCTCCTTCACTTCGTAACTTCGACGTTCATGGTGTTTGTTGCTATGGCATATCCATTCTCCCAAAGTGGTATTTCGTTGAAGTCGTGTCGGTGTAGATCTAATGGTTGAGGGAACCCCCGAACATTCTTGATCGGTGGCTCGCACTACTTTGCGATAAAGAGTTGGATCCCGGTTTATTCGGTAATATAGGTTCATCTAACCACTAGGGAAACCTCCCAACACCGGTCAACCTTGTAGATAACCGTAACTCTCGGTCACCTACGATCGGTTCATGACTATGAGGGCTGATAATACTCTGAGGTCTCGGACCTCCGGAGCTACGAAGATAGAGGGATTTAGTTCCCTTAGGTTTAGACTAAGGTTCCTAGGCATTGGTCACACGGGTCCTCTTGAATGGATTGTGTCCGCTCATCTTCCAAATAGAAGGATCCTCCCTTTTGAGACTTAAATATCAATATCCTTCTTGAGCTTCATCAAGAAATTGTTAAGGACTTGGGAAGGATACCATGGTCGCACAACAAGGAGTCTGAAGGGGTTATCCTCTTAAGACGAACAAGGTCAGACTGACGCAATGATTTCTATCCCAACCCTCCTACAAGTTTACATCCCAAGACGTTTCAAAGGTTAAGCCGGGGCATATAAATGATAAATCAAAAGAATGAGTACACAAGAAGATAAATTCATATAAGTAACTTGATCATTCTATACAAAAACCATTTATAGACAAATAAATACATGCATTCATTCATTATTCCATTTCACTACACAAAGTATGAAAAAACACTTATCATAAATAGAAGGCATGATGCGACTACTGAAAGGGGTGCTCGTTTCCACCCAACCATAGGCTCAGTCACTCCTAATGGATTTACCACTAGCCACCCCCAATCTAGACCACGATTCTCATAGAGAGAATTCTGTCTTCCGGCTCAACAACAATCAGGGATGAAGGTTACTCTCCTCCTCCCACAGGATCTTGGCAATAGGTTTCTCTATACCAAGCAAGGAGGTCTTCCTTAGTACTTTCTCAGTCACTAAGCACCCTCATTTATCAGATTGTATCATAACCCTGCTAGCCACTTCCTACGATCAGAACATGCCCATTCTCAGTTCTCCTCGAACCCAAGCTTAGTCTCTCTACTCTGCTTCTCTTCGCAGATCCTCCTCTACCCACCACACCTTCCTTTCTTTCCTTCCTCAACAAGATTGTGTGTGGCCCGAATTCCCATTCCATGGTCAGGTATGAAAGCCTTATAGATGGGCGCTCTGCCCCATCCCCTCATTAACTCTTGAGGAATTCTTCCCACCTACCAACCCGACAATAATTCATTCTTGGGTCAGAGGCTTGTTCTGATCCTGAGAAATTAAATCCAACAAAGTACTGGTCTGGTGGAGGTTAACACAACCATTCCTGGTCCCCTTCACCATCTCTTTCATAGAATTCATGGTCTTTATTAGCACACCCCCCTTTCAACAGTCATGCAACACTTATCCATTTTTCTATTAATTACATAAATTGCATTCATTGACCTTTTATACAAAGGTTCATCAAATCAAACATTCGTACATATCAAGTTTTCCATAGTCTCTTATCCAATATAGTGATATTTACAAACTGAGGGAAACATGGGTGTTACAATCCCCTCCCCCTTAAAGTAACACCATCCTCGATATTCTATCTGTCATTGTGCTCTATATATACAAAAGTAAACAAAAATGGATATGCATGTTTCATGGCATCCTCCATTTCCCACGTAGCCTCATCTGGGCCAAAGTGTTTCCACTATACCTTGACCTGTGCAATGGTTCTGTTCCTAAGTGAGGTTTCCTTTTTGTCTAGTATGCACTGAGGTTATGACATGAACTCTCCCTCCAAATCCACCTGAATCACAGACCAATCAATCATATGATTAGAATCATGTACACATTTATTCAATAATGAAACATGGAAAGCATTATGTGCCTTCACTATGGGAGGGAGTACTAGCCTATAGGCTATAGGTACCACTCTATCTAATATTTCAAAGGGTCCACAATACAGGGGTGCCAACTTGGCACAAGCTCCCATTCTCAAGGAACTCTTCTTGGGCATAACTCTAAGATATACATGGTCTCCTGTGTTGAACTCTCTGGGATTTCTCTTTCTGTCAATGTAACTCTTCTGTCTATCCTGAGAATTTTTCAGATTTTGCTTTATTTGAATCACTTGTTGTTCCATTTATTTCAGAATGTCGGGTCCGATTGTAATTATATCCACTGGATTACTTCGGCTAATTGGAATATCGCACTGCCTACCATAGAAGGCTTCAAGAGGGCTCATCTTCAATGATTCTTGATAACCATTGTTGTAGGAAAAATCTACCAATGGTAGGAAGTCTTCCCACTTTTTAGGCTAATGCATTACATGCATCCTTAACATGTCTTATAATATTTGGTTTACTCTTTCTGTCTGTCCATCAGTTTGAGGGTGATAGTCTATGATAAACACCAATTTAGTCTAAAAACCAGCCATTAAGGACTTCCAAAATCTTGAAGTAAATTTTGTGTCTCTGCCAGATATAATCTCCCTATGTATGCTGTGCAGTCTAAATATATCCTTCATGAAGATGTTGGCAATATCTATTGCATAGAAAGTTGACTTGATAGGAACGAAGTGAGCAAAATTGCTCAATTTGTCCACCACTACAATGATGGCATCATTCTGCTTGGCCGATTTTGGTAATCTGGTGATGAAATCCATGGAGATGGTTTTCCATTTCCATTCTGGAATTGGTAGGGGTTGTAAAAACCCAGCTGGGTGCTGGTGTTCTTCCTTAACTTGTTGGTATTCTAGACACTTAGCTAGATTTTCATCTATGTCCTTTTTCAATCCAGGCCAATAGAATTGTTTCCTAGTGGCCGTGACCATTTTATGATAACTTGGGTGACCAGTATATGGTCTCTGGTCTAGTTCATCCATTATGAACCTCTTCAAGTCGTCACAACTTGGAATATACAATCTGTTTTTGTAGGTCATCAGGCCTTCATCAAGCATTTGGTAGCCTTCATACTTTATCCCTGTGGACTCTTGCTTTAGGTATGATGCCACCGTCTTTAAAAATGCATCTGTTTCTTGTGCATTCCTAACTCTCTCCCTAACATCCGTTTCATAGGAGCTAACTGCTACCAGGTGAATCAATTTCACACTTTTTATAAGGGAATCAACCACCCTATTTTCCTTTCCTTTAATGTGTTTGATTTCAAAATCAAACTCACTAAGGAGATCCATCCACCTAGCTTGTATAGCATTGAGGTTTGGTTGATCAAACAAGTGCCTCAACCCACAGTGGTCTATCATAAGTATGAATCTCCTACCTAGGAGGTAATGCCTCCAAATTTTTAAAGCATGCACTATGGCATCCAACTCTAGATCATGGGTCCCATAATTAATTTCATGCTCATTCAGTTTTCTGGATTCGTAGAAAATTACACACCCTTCTTGCATAAGGACTCCTCCGAGTCCTTCCTTACAAGCATCTGTACACACAAGGAAGTCATTATCAGGGTCTACAATATTCATCACAGGTGCATGGGTTAGAAGGTATTTCAGTTCTTGAAGGCCTTCTTCACATTCTGAAGTCCAAGTGAATTTAACTCCCTTTTTCTGAAGGGCGGTGATTGGACAACCAATCTTGGAGAATCCTTTTATGAACTTTCTATAATATCCTGCTAAGCCCATAAAGGATCTGATATCAGATATATCCTTTGGGGTAGGCCATTCCATGATATATATGATCTTGTGAGGGTCTACTGTCACTCCTTATTCAGAAATAACATGGCTTAAGTAATGGGCTTGCTTCTAAAAAAGGTCACACTTGCTAAAATTAGCATAGAGAAGATGCTCCCTTAGTAATTGAAGAACTAATATAAGATGTTCTTCATCCTCCTCTTTTTTCTTGGAGTAAATTAGGATATCATCAATGAAAACCAATACAAATCTGTCTAGGAATTTGTGGAGTACATTATTCATCAAGCACATAAAAGTGGCGGGGGAATTGGTTAATCCAAATGGCACCACCAGAAATTCATAATGACCATATCTTGTCCTGAAGGCTGTTTTGTGGATGTATTCATCCTTGATTCAGACTTGATGGTATCCAAAACTTAAGTCAATCTTTGAGAAATTGGAAGAATCCCTTAATTGGTCGAACAAGTCATCGATTCTTGGCAAGGGATACTTGTTCTTTATGATTGTCTAATTGAGTTGTCTATAGTCTATGCGCAATCATAGTTTTCCATCTTTATTTTTCACAAACAAGGTGGGGGATCCCCATGGAGATACAATGGGTCAGATGTATCCTTTGTCCATCATCTCCTTTAGTTGTAACTTGAGCTCAACCAACCCTAGTGTACTCATCCTATAGGGAGTTCTAGACACTGACACTACTCCTAGTGCAAGTTCTATGGAGAATTCAATGTCTCTTCGCTGAGGTAGACTCAATACCTCTTCTGGAAACACATATTTATACTCTCTTAATATGGGGTGGTCCTCTAGGTTTGTTTTTTCATCCTCAATAGATTCCAACACCTGTATTTCATATAGAGGACATCCCTTTCTGCAATAATTTTTCATTTGAAGGACTGATATTCGTCTCACTCAGACATGATTCTGAATCCATTGGAGAGTTATTTTTCTCCCTTCTTCATTTTCACATTCCAAAGTTTTATGGTAACAATCCAACTAGGTTTTATAAGTGGCTAACCAGTCTATACCAATCAATAGGTCATAAGATCCTAGGGGAAGTATGTTAAGGGTCGCTTGGGTGGGAAATCCATCCATAATGAATTAACAAGCGGGTATGACCTCTGCTACTTTTCGTTTGGGTCCAATGGCTAGTTGTACCAACCATGGATTAACATGTCTAATTGGTTGAAGTTTACACTTATCAACAGTCTGAGGGGTCACATAACTCAAATTATAACCGGGGTCAATTAAAATAGAGACTAGATGGTTGGAAATCATACCTTCCATCTCCAGCACTGAAGCTTGGTGGTCGACTTGTTTATTATCCCAGGCTGCATAAATCTGTGGCATGCTCTTAGCCACATCATTGACTGTGGTAGATTCTTGGATGTTTTAAACTATCCTACTGGTCTGATGTCTGTGTGGGAAATCCCTCAGCAGATGTTCTTCTTCACAACACCAACATTTCCAGGGTTCTCTCTTTGGGTTATTAGTCTTTCTTGGGGTTGCTCCAAAAGGTTTATTTCCATTATCGGAGGGGAAATTCTGATGGTATACACTTCTAGTAGGAATTCACATCCTATAATCCTTCCTGTAGTTCTTAAATATAGAGGATTTAAACCCCTTCTTCTTGAATCCTGAACAATTCTTCTTCTTCTAGTCCTCGTGAGGTTCCGTCTGATTCCTGAACTGTTCATAACAATACCTTGCCTTCCGGATAGTATCTTCTAAGGTCTTTGGTCCATCAAACTCAATCATGTTCCGGTAGGACTGAGGTAACCCACTAATAAATCGTTTCACTTTTACCTTTTCATCCTTTATGTAGGGTACATACCTTATCATCTTAAGGAATTTATTGATATATTCCTCTATGGTGATTTGTCCCAGCCTGAGTTCATAGAACTCCTTAGTGTTGCCATAAAAGTATTTCTATGAAAAATACTTCTTATTGAAGTATTTCTCAAACTGTTTCCATGACAAGTCCTCATGGATTCCTTTCACATTCCTAAGGTCTTCCCACCAAATGGAAGCCTTTCCATTTAGATTGAAGATGGCTATTTGAGCCTTCAAGTTTTCAGAGTAGTCATGGAATCTGAAGTACTTCTTTAAACTAAGAAGCCAAGATTTAGCTTCTTCCCCTTTCTTAATTTCTCCATTGAAAGAGGGTGGTTTGGCTTTCTTGAAATCTTAAGGATCACGAATTTTGGAATGCTTTCAGTTCTTTCCTTTTCTGTTGATAATGTGAACTATTTTGGATACTAGAAGATCCCTTGGAGTTGCCAACTTCCTCTCCAGAGGACTCTCCCGATGAGTGTCCCCTGCCTCCAGGTTGGGCCTTCCTCGAGGTACTCCTCCTAGTATGGCAACTTATGGGACCATGTTTTTGTATCTCAGGTGGACTTTGACTTCTCTTAATATGCCGTCAATCCACATGAATGGTTGCGGGTCCATGCTACAACTGCCTATGTCTATAAGATAAGCTCTACAACAAGACTGCATTAATTTCCATTTTTTTTTCTTGCTCGTTTAAGAATCTTTCATTGTCGGCCTTGCAACTCTGTAATTTGGCCATGAGGATTCTTACAGTTTCAACAAGATCCAAAGGGGTTTCCACCGCCCTCCTTTCGGCAGATTCTTCGTCTCTATTGTGGGAACCATCCCCCACTTTATGACGCATCACCATCCTTTATACTTGTAGTTTTCCCATGATTTACTGTCTGCTTGAGTGCTGACAAAAAAATTACTGTTAGCCAATTAGTTTATTAGTTTATGAACACACACAATTCATATTTATTAAATACACACACATAGTAGAAAGTTTCATTCTTTTCTTCAGTAAAAGTTTAACCAAACTCTTTAGGAAAGAGGTAAGATAGGGTGTCACCCTTAAAAATTCTTTAAATATGGTTTTTACGCAAATCATCCATGAGCCCAAGCAGGCCAAGTGTTGTAACCATGCTCTGATACCAATTTTTAACACACCTAACCCCTGAGTATCTTTCCTAGGGATGGCGCATCCAAATTTCACTGTCCTTAACATCTCAAATCCTCTAACCGAGGTATTTATCCTCTCCCACTTACCCGTAGCATTCTAAATGACTGCCACCAGGCTCAAATCCGAGCTTTGGATTGCAAGTTTTGGCTTCCCAATGTTCTTCGGGTGTTCATTGGTTGAGGGCCACGTGGCGTCCACGTGAATCGACCTCACACATATGGTCTCCAAGTTCCTTCACCCACGGTGGAAGTCCATCCACCATTCGCTCTCACGACTGGACTCACTCTTTGTCTAACATGCAAGCGTCTATCACACATGCCAACAAGAAATTCAGTACTTCGGCACTGAACGCCTCCTTACTGTCTATGCACGAGATGTTCTAGAGTTCCGAACTCTTGAAACCTTGTAAGCTTGCCACATGGTTCTAACCTTCGGGCCTTTTTGGGTCTCTCTACAATACTACACCCAAATTCCTCCGAAGTTCGAAGTCCTGGACTCCCGGGGTTCCGGTCACTTCACCAACCACTTTATCTAGGCGGGCTCGTACCAGGGGTGGATACGTAGAAGGGAACATGGGTGACATGTGTCATGTTCCAATGGGTCTATAGGGTAAGTGATATGCACAAATCAACTTGACACATGGAACATCAATCAGTGGTCCACATCACCCTGGTGATGTCGACTTGCCACATCATGCCAGACTGAAAACCTTATAACATCCTTCATATCTCACGGTCGAGATCCGTGCAAGTAGATCCATATATCTACAACTCTCCTTCACTTCGTAACTTCAATGTTCAGGGAGTTTGATGCTATGGAATCTCCATTCTCCCAAAGTGGTATTCCATCGAGGTCACCTCAGTGTAGATCTAAAGACTAAGGGAACCCCCGAACATTCTCGATCAGTGGCTCGCGCTACTTTGAGATAGGGAGTTAGATCCTAGTTTAGTCGGTAAGATAGGTTCATCTAACCACTAGGGAAACCACCCAATACCTTTCAACCTTACAGATAACCGTAACTCTCGGTCACCTTTGACCGATTCATGACTATGAGGGTCGATAATAATATGAGGTCCTGAACCTCCAGAGCTCCGAAGCCAGATGGACTTATTTCCCTTAAGCTTAGCCTAAGGTTCCTAGGTATTAGTCACACGGGTCCTCCCAAATGGATCTTGTCCACTCGTCTTCCAAACGAAATGATCCTCCCTTTCGAGACTTAAGTCTCCCTATCCTTCCTGAGCTTCATCAAGAAATTGTTAAGGACTTGGGCAGGATATCCCGATCACACAACAAGGAGTATGAAGGGGATATCCTCTTCAGACAGACAGGGTTAGATCGACACAATGATTTCTATCCCAACCCTCCTACATGTTTACATCCCTAGATGTCTCAAAGGTTAAGTTGGGGCATATAAACGATCAATCAAAAGCATGAGTCCACAAGAATATAAATGCATATACGTAACTTGATCATTTTATACAAAAACCATATATAGATAGATAAATACATGCATTCATTCATTATTCCATTTCACTATACAAAGTATGAATAAACTTATCAGAAACAAAAGGTGTGATGCGACTGCTGAAATGGGTGCTCATTTACAACCAACCATAGGCTCAGTCACTCCTAATGGATTTAACACTGGCCACCCCCGAGCTAGACTACGATGCTTAGAGAGAGAATTTTGTCTTCTGGCTAAACACCAGTCAGGGATGGAGGTTACTCTCCTTCTCCCACAGGATCTTGGCAACAATTTTCTCTATACCAAGTAAGGAGGCCTTCCTGAGTACTTCTTCAGTCACCCAACACCCTCATTTATCATCTTCTATCATAACCCTTCTAGCCACTTCCTGTGATCAAAACATGCTTGTTCTCAGTTCTCCTCGAACCCGAGCATAGTCTCTCTACTCTGCTTCTCTTCGCAGATCCTCCTCTACCCACCACACCTTCCTTTCTTTCCTTCCTCAACAAGATTGTGTGTGGCTCGAATTCCCAGTCTGTGGTCAGGTCTAAAATCCTTACATATGGGCGCTCTATCCCATTCCCTCATTAACTCTTGAGGATGTCTTCCCACCTACCAACTTGACTGTAATTCATTCCTGGGTTAGAGGGTTGTTATGATCCTGAGAAATTAAATCAACAAAGTACTAGTCTGGTGGAGGTTAATGAAACCATTCCTGGTCCCCTTTACCATCTCTTTCATAGCATTCATGGTCTATCTTAGCACATCCCCCTTTCAGCAATCATGCAACACTTATCCATTTTTCTATTAATTATAAAAATTACATTCATTGAACTTTTATACAAAGGTTCATCAAATCAAACATTCACACACATTGAGTTTTCCATAGTATCTTGTCCAATATAGTTATATTTACAAACTAGGGGAAACATGGGTGTTACATGGGTAGAGGGTGTTAAATTGGGCTCAATGTCATTAAAATCCTTTATATTTTCACATCCAACTCTCTCATTCTTCATTGTCTCTAACATCAAAACTCTTCTACTCAAAGTGTGTGCAACATTGTTGTCTTTTACTACCACCTACTTCACCACAAATGTGTGGCTATGCAAGAAATCCACCCATCTCACTTGTCATTCATTCAAATTCACTTGAGTGTTGATAAATTTTAGTGCTTTATGATGTATGTAAAAACAAAGAACTTAATCAACAAGTAATGCCTTGAATGATTTAATACTTGCACCTAATGAATAAAATTCAAGATCACCTAATGCTAAAATTCAAGATCACCTAATGAATACTTGTATGCACTAATTTATTCTATTTCTCTTTGAAGCATGCCACCGACCTCCATTTTTGAGTTAATACCGTGTTAATAATGATTATGTTTATATCACGATCAACTTGGAACACTTCACTAAAATTTGGGAAAACCAACATAGGGTGTTTATAATCTTCATTTTCATTTTGTTAAAACTATGTTATGTCATCTAACTCCACTAAAATCCCATTCTTTCATATACTCTATGATCAACAAATATTTCATTGAACCCTTTGAAAAACTTCACATAAAAAAATATCAATTCCATGAAAGTGTTTTAGCTTCATGATATTGTGTGATGTGGCTAGTCCAAAATGACCTTCACTTTTTTGGGATCCATATGTCTAGTCTAGTTATACCCTTTTCAAATGATCGATTGATGTTTTTTTTCTATATAAACTCCAAAAATCTCAGTTAAAACCCATTTTCACCATGCAGTGAACATTTTTGAATGCTATATCAAGCATTTAAGGATGCCCTGTTAGACAATTGGCTTACATTGATGGATAGTTGGTATGGATTGTTGGTTTTCATTGCCATCAACCATTTGAGAGTGATATTTAAGATTGATTTCAACCCTTAGCGATTGATGTCAACCCTTGGAGAAAGTCCGGTAGTGAATTCCAGTAGCACAAAGTTTTGGGTAATGGACCCAAGTTTGATTGATGTATAATGGTATGAGTTTTAATATATTTGAAGGTAAGACTATTCTAGATGGGTATTACATGTCATTCCATTTCCGGTGGTATGCGGAACGTCACATAACTTCCCACAGTTAGAGAGTTATGGCTATGTGAAGTTGGAGAACCAAGGTTTGGGTAATGGACCCAAGTTTATTTGATGGATAATAGTATGTGTTTTGATATATTTGTAGGTAAGGATATTCTATATGGATAGTACATGGAATTTCGTTTCCAGTGGCATGTGGAACATCACATAACTCCTCACGGTTAGAGATTTATGGCCAAGTAAAGTTGGAGAACCCTCATGAGTCATCTAGAAACCCCAAAAGGTCAAAGTAGTCAAAGTGGTTTAAGAGATTTTAGAAGGTAAATAATAAAGTGAAGTGATGAGTATACTATAATTCAAAGTGAATACAAAATAAATTATTTAAATAATAACGTTAATGGATAAATTACTAAGTTGACAAATGGTTAGAAGTGGGTTAACCCTAAAATCAGGAAAGTGGGTTAAGATGGTTAAAAGGTAACCCCTTGAGGAAGCTACATGAAAGTATAAATAAGAGACAAGGCTATCTCATTTTAATTACACTTGAGCATATTGAATATATACAAGTGAATGAGGTAACCAAAGGATATCTAATCTGAATTTAAGAGGGAAGGCGAAGTAAAGAATGTCAAAATTCAAGGGAGGATAAATTCTTTTGATGATGCTTTCTAAGGTATGATATTTACAAGTCATCTCACCATTTTCGCAATAAATTTTTTCGTAGAATGATTCAGACTGTGAAATTGAGAGGCCATTGAGGAAACGTATCCAAGTAGATGTGGTACACATTTTCGATTGTGGTTCGTTGTATTTTTGGAGTTACACGCCGTGGAAAATAGGGTTTGTGGCTAGTCCTAAAACTGGTCTAAAACAAGTGTCTTAGGTAAAAATGTTATAACTTCTTCATAACAGATCCAAATTCAGTAAGATAAAATGTGTTGGTTATGTTACCGTATTTAGTATTTTTTGTACAATTTTCAAATCCATACAACAAATATTCCGTGCGGGGCACGCTCTACAAGTTCTCTCTCTAGGATAAGCTAGAATTCAACAAGGTATGCCATTTTTGCTATAAATCCTTTTTTGTGAGGTTCCAAGTAGTGACACCTGGAGGAATTGCATAAAACACACTGAAGAACATTGTGTACTATTTTCAGATATTTATTGATTACAGGTACACAATTATGGTTATTTCAAGTTAAGGTTGTTGACTAATCCAAAACTAGTCATGTGAGACTAAAGTAAAGTTTGATGAAAATTCTAGTCTCTTGTTGTTAAAGTTAAGGAAGGTTTGTAGGTATGTGATCATATACACCAAGTCTATTACATAGTTACAAACTAGATTTGGATGATGAAATTGATGAGGGATTTTGGTTGATGTACATGTTGGGTACATGGTTGAGACAACTAGTTGATGAGTTAACACATACATGAGGTGTATAGTTGATGATGTTGGTACATATTGATGAGTAATATTTGATGAGTAGTTGATACATGATTGGTACATACTTGGTACATGGTTGTATTCACTTGTTTATGGTACATGTTGATTACAGGTTGTTTGGTACAGGTTGGTTCATGGTTGATGCACTTGTTTATGGTACATGTTGATTACAGGTTGAGGTACAGGTTGATGCATGATTGATGCATGGTTCAGGTTATTGGTATAGGTTGTTTGGTGTAGGTTTACAACAATATATCTCACAGTGATAGTATGATAATGGTTCCATCATTCTACTTCTACGTTAGGGCGGTTGGACGGGGCAAGGACATGTGGTTGTAGCCACCTTCCAGTTGTAGCCAGAGAAGTTAGGGGGTTGTAGCCTCCTTCTGGTTGTAGTCAGAGAATTGAGGAGTTCGAGCTTCCCTCCGGTTGTAGCCTAAGAAACTAGGGGGTTGGAGCCTTCTTCCAGTTGCATATGAAAAACAAAGGAATTTGGTGCTTCCATTGAATGTAGTTCTTAAAGACATATAAGAAAAAAACATTATGTGGTTTTATTCCGCTTTGGGTTTCCACGTAAAACACTGGTGTACTCTGTATGTGTGTGATTTCTCATTTGTTCATTGTTTATTTACTCTGAAACTATTGGATGATAATGCTACATTGATATAACACTTTCATTTTATGGTGAAAAAGGATTAGATTGCTCTATTACTGATTCACCCCCCCTCTCAATAATCCAACAATTGGTATCAGAGCCGGTTCCTTCAGGAAACAATTTAACCACTGGAAGGAGATCATGGATTATTCTAAGAATGGAGTACCAATGTTTAATGGTCATAATGGTTTTAAGTATGAGATGTGGAGCAGAAGGACATAAGTATTTTTACAAGCACAAGGACATTATATTTGGCTATCAGTTGTTACAGGATATGATAGCTCAAAAAGGGCAAAGACTGCAACGAAGAAGGAATTGAAGAAGAATAAAAAATTAGAAATGGATTTCATCTGGGAAGGATTACCTAATCTGGTAAGAGAAAAGATTGGTAAATATTCATCAGCCAATGGACTTTGGGATAAGTTACATGACAGATATTCTTCACCCATCGCAGATTTAGAAAATGCCAAAGAATATGCATATACATATCAAGAAGAAATATGTTCACCATGTCAAACAGATTCATAAGATGAAGAGTACATAATCACCAGAGATATGTTGTTTTTCTTTAATTGTGAAAAACGTGGACATATTGAAATAGAATGCCATGAATGAAATGAGACAGAAAAACTATTTGAAAAGCAAGACAATTATGAAGCAGAATTGATTAGTGCTTTAGATGAACTAAGAGAAGAAAACAAGTCACTCAAGAAAGAATTGATGAAACAAAAGGTAAGTGAAAGTGTTGACATTTTTGAAGAATCCCAACATGTCATCGAGAACTTAAGAACTCAGCTAGAACAAGCTAGAAAGATCGAAGAAAATCTTGAATATCAAAAGAAGTATTTGGAAGCCAACATAGAAACAAAAGGAAGAAGCAAAAATGAGAGAGAAGATATTGACAGATCATCTTAAATAAATAACTAACGATCTAAACCAGCTTGAG
The DNA here is from genome assembly GCA_009831015.1 of Picea engelmannii. Classification (NCBI taxonomy): domain Eukaryota; kingdom Viridiplantae; phylum Streptophyta; class Pinopsida; order Pinales; family Pinaceae; genus Picea; species Picea engelmannii. The sequence goes on along the minus strand of ML797593.1, from coordinate 215,785 downwards.
CCATAGTTTGGTCAAGAGGAGAAAGGACTTGAAGAAGAAATAATCACATTAAAAATTCATCTTGAAGAAGCGAAAAGAAAAGAAGAAGTGATGAAGTCTCAGATAATGAAGAAAGAAGAAGAGGTTGAGAAGATTGAAGAAGAAGTTGTCACATTGAGAAGTAAAATCGTCAATCTCAACAAGAACTTTGAAGAGACAGAAACATCCACATCAGTTATAGAGAATGAAGACAAGCACTCTAGGTTGCTAGAAAAGAAGAATGAAGAAAAGAAAAAGAGTTATGCAGAAGTACTCAAAGGAAGGACTCATGGTCAACCAAAATATAAGAAAACTATTGAATATACATCTTCAAGAAGAACATTCATGTTCAAGCCACAAAGAAGCTTCAATCATGATCATGATCAATCAAGGCAAAAATTTAGAAGGACTACGCCACAAAGAAGATCATTCACTCCTAGACATGCAAATTTATTTTATGGTCATTGTTTTTATTGTACTAACTTTGGACATAAGGTTGCAGATTGCATGGATTATAAAAGAAATGTTCAAGCAAGAAATGCGTATGTGGCCCCACATAACATTGAATGTTACAAATGTCATAACTATGGACACATAGTTAGTGATTATAGAAGCATGATAGATAGTTTCATGAAAGAGAACAATGATATCGTATGTAAGAAAGTGTGGATAAGAAAACACGAAGAACATGTGAACAAAGACCAGGTCCCAAAGATCGCAAGATTGGCAATAAAACGAGATGAATGAAATTCTATAGAGAAAAAGAAAGATGTCAGATACATAAAGGTTTGGAAAATAATTGAAAGAAAAAAAGGACATGTAAATAAGGAATAGGTTCAAGAGATTGTACTTTCAAGCATTGTAGTGAAAGATGAATCCAGAGACAAAAAGAAAGAAGTCATAGATCAGAGAGATGATGAATCTATCAATGAAGATGATGATGAATCTACGAATGAATATGATGATGAATACACATCAAAGCAAGAATTGTTATGAGCCATCCAGATTAGAGACTCCCAGGTAATATGAATATTAGACAGGGGGAGTCTATGTGATAACTATGACAGACCAAAGAACCATCCTTTGAGAATCTTGCATATTTTGAGAAGACAAATTGATAGCAGTTAGTTAGCAGAAGTACAATTTGATATATTAATCAAGACTTCATGATAGTATAGTGATAAATGGGTCAACATTATGGACAGTTGCGCAAGTAGAGTCTTGGAAAATATGGATAGAGATGGATTTGTATGAATACTTAGTAGGTTTGGACAGATATATGACAATGGACAAGAGAATGGATTCAAAGATTGGTTCAGAGAGTGGTTCAGAGACAAATGAAAAATATCATAATGGATGATAATTACACAGGAAATTGCTTGAACAATGCTAATGGGTTCCAAATTGACAAATATTTTTTGGACACATGCACTGCATACAACAATTCACATTTAAAATAGAGTAATGCTCAGAAACAACAATGAAAAAACTCCCTACGAACTATGGAAAGGAAGCACAAACAACAACCTCTACATCAAGGTAACTCAAGCTAGTATTTTATTAATTGAAATTTATGTTGATGATATTGTTTTGGAAGTACTAATGACATGTTAAGCCAGAAATTTGCAAAGGATATGCATAATGAATTTGAAATGTCATTACTTGGAGAACTATCCTTCTTTTTGGGTATTCAGATATGTCAAAGAAACCAAGTAATTTTTATTTCTCAATCTAAGTATATTAGAGAAATGCTAAAGAGGTTCAGAATGGAAGATTGCAAATTAGTTACCACTCCTATGAAAACCAGTTGCAAGTTGAGAAAAGATGATAATTCAAAGTCTACATACCAAAGGAAATATAGGTCAATTATTGGTAGCTTATTATATATGATAACATCCAGACCAGATGTAATGCAGGCAGTTGGACAGGTGGTACTATTTCAGGCAGCACAAAAGGAATCACATGTATTAGCAGTGAAGAGGATTTTTAGATATCTCAAAGGAACATAAGAGTTTGGAATATGGTATCCAAAAGGAAAGGATATATCACTTATTGCCTACACAGATGCAGATTGGGAAGGTTGCATTGATTCCCGACGAAGCACCAGTGGAGTAGCATTCTACTTGGGTGAGTGTTTAGTATCATGGATAAGCAAGAAACAATCATCCGTATCCTTATCTACAGTCGAGGCAGAGTATATTGTAGAAACAACATGTTGTACGCAAGTTATATGGATGAAACAAACTTTGACATATATACAGGTTGAGTATGATGAGCCCATTCCAATCTATTGTGATAATACAAGTGTCGTTAGTATCTCAAAGAACCCAGTGATGCACTCCAAGATGAAGCACATTCCAATCAAGTACCACTTTCTACAGGAACAAGTTGCAGAGAATAACATTAGAGTTGAATATGTGGGAACAAAAGAACAAGTGACAGACGTATTTACAAAACCACTTCCACGTGAAGCCTTTGAGTATCTTCGCCAGAGACTAGCAGTAATTTCTACTCCAAAATGAATGCTCTTGAATGCTTATCTTATATGTCTTAGATGTACATAATGAAGCACCATAAATAAGACAATTTAGGTTGGGAGATCAGTTTCAGGAAGAGTTCTGTTAGGGGGAGCAACCCCAGATGGAAATAGACCTTTTGCATTGATGACAAAGGGAGAGAGATTCATCAGATGCAAAGGTAAATTCTTGGAGAGAGAGCATAGAGGCATGTTTCCAAGGGGAGAAATTGTCACAAGCGAAGAATGAACGATATGACTTCAGAGTGATACCCTTTGTCAAAGGGGGAGATATTATTCATATGAAGGGAGAGAGAGTAATCAGAGGCTTATAAACACAAAGAAAAATCAAAGGAATGTAGACAGGGGGAGCAACTGATCCAGGAGGCTCTCGAGGTCCAGAAAATGCTCAAAAATGAAAGTTCTCGAAATTGAATTAAACCAATTCCATTGCAACCAAATCTTTGTGATGATTCTGATCATATATTTTATTTCTCAAACGGACGTTGTATGCGAGAGTTATTACACTCTGACCATTTTCTCAAACAGGTAAAAAGTCAACAGGTCAAACTGGCAAAACGTCAATGCTGATGTCAGCATGACATCTTCATGCTGACATGGCAGAGGCAGGTGTGACATGTGGTAGAACAATTGATTGGGAAGGTGTGGCAGGCGTGGACTAGGTGTTGTGTAACACGTGGAAATCATCGGGAAAATGTGTTGGTTCCATTGATGACTAGCTATCACGTGGCACCTAGTCATCAGTTGAATGGAAGTTTAAAAATATTGGTGGAGGTCCATGGGTTTTGAACCCATGACCTATGTTCGAGCACATGCCTTTGGGAAAGGTCCATTGCCAACGCTCCATGTGTTGGGACTGGTTACAACTACCCACTATTATATATATATATATATATATATATGTTTCATTGTATTAAAGTATGGGTGGAAGGGGGTTGGGGCATAGCCCCAACCCACGATTTTATCACCGTATGTGACCACATAGCCACAAAGCACGATGCTTATCCATTAACTTAACCACCAACGCGTGGAAACTTAGCACCTTTCCACCATTTTCTACGGGGGCTAGAACCTTAGCCTATGCGAGTTTTGTAGGGCGTGGTCCCATTACACAATGCTAAGTGACAAGAGTTCAAGGGCTAGGGGCCAAAACACAACCCAAAGGGCTGACGCTTGGCCACCTTATCACCACATGACCATTATTTGTGCGCGCTCCCAACCCTTATTGGGCTTAATTTGATTTTTTATACACAATGGGTTATTTGCCTAAAGTTTTTCCCAGAATATGTATTTTTGAGGATTTCTTGGCCTTTTGGAGGTGGATTTGATCCCAAAAAGAGGCAATATATTAAAGAGAAGTTGGGGATTTTTTGTTGGGCCTAAAAAATATATAAACCAAGATTTTTGATCTTGAGGGGTAACTTTTTGATGCAGGGATTTTGAGGAGAAGCTTGTGTAATTTGCTCATTTCTCATGTTTTTAGAGGTATTGAGTCATGTTTTGAGTAGGGATTGTTGAGGCTTGTATGTATCTGAACAAGGAGGTCTTGTGAAATATATCATAAGTGTTTTGTAACAAAAAATATCCAATGTAAAGAGAACTTGAGCATTTGAAGAGAAATAAAGAGGTCCTCCACTTGGAAGCGGGCCCAGAGACATAACCAAAGATTGGTGAACTCCGTTAACAAGTTCTTGTGTCTACTTCTCTTTCTTGTTTGTTGTTATATTCTCTTATTTTGGAGCAAGGTTTATGATGGATGAAATATTTAATCACTTATGAGCATCAAGTAAAAGTCATAATTATTATTTCGCAACAAGTTATAGAGTTTTATGTGTTTCACATTCTTATCGATCCGATGCATAAAGTACATTAAAATTAACTTGCAATTTGTCAGTAAAACCTATCATTTTTGGACTAAGTTTATGGTATCATAGAATTTGGTTTTGAAGGTTTGACAGGAATTGAAAGCATTGGATGATCACTAGAGCCGAACTCAAGTGAGGAGAAGGCCAACTTGAGGCTTTTAATCCAGAGATTCAAAGGAGACCTCGTAAACAAAAGATGTCTTCACTAAGAAAACTAGGTCATTTTTCATCTGAGGATGATTTCTTTGAGGCATTTCAATTGATGAAATCCATGGTAGAGGAACTTTACCATGAAAGAGGACAACGAAGAAATCCAAAGGTTGAAGAAGGTGAATCTTCAGTAAGAGAAGAAGGAGGAGTTGGAGGTGGTGGACCTTCAAAATATTCTTCTCCTTCATCCTCGTCATCTACAAGTGAAGCAAGTGTACATTCTTCCAAGGATAAGCAACCTAAAAAAACTCATCATTCTTCTGATATGCCTTTATTAAAGCTTGATGTAAAGTTTAATTTACCCACTTATGATGGTGAATTAGATGTAGAAAAGATAGATAATTGGGTTAGATAGCTTGAGGTATATTGCAGGATACAAAGTATTGTTGATGATGAAACAAAGATCCAACTTGCAAGTCTCAAATTGGGAGGCACAACTCTCATATGGTGGGAAAGAAAAACTAAAGATGATCTCAAGAAAAATGGTAAAACAATCTCTTCTTGGAATGATTTTATCACTGCATTAAAGAAACAATTCTATCCATTAGCGTACATGCAACATGAAATGATTAATTTACAAAGTTTAAGAAAAGCTAAGAATACAAGTGTAAAATATTATACTCAAACATTTCATAAGAAAGAATTAAATTTGGGTATTCATACACAAGAGACACTCCTAAAATATATTGGTGGTTTACATTCTTATCTCAAGCACATTATTCTTATGTTAAATCCTTCTAACTTTGATGAAGTATGTGTACAAGCCATTCACATTGAATCAAGTAAAGAGAATGTTGGTGATATTGTTTCTATAGATACTTGGCAAGGAAAGGATTCAGGGAAAAGAAAAGAGAAAGAGAAGAAGACAACCACAACAAGAAAGGAGAAGCCTACTTGCAAGCATTGCAAGAAGGTAGGCCATGATGAAGATCGTTGTTGGATCTTACATCTTGAGTTGAAGCCAAAGAAGTATGCCAATCAAGGGAGAAATAATACCACGACTGCAATAGTTCAAGTGGATCTTGGATCAAACTTCGATGATGAGACAAAAATTGTATCTATGGGAATCTGAGGTATAAATTCTGTTGCAAGTACTAGCACTTCTAATTCAAATGTTGTAAATGATGAGTGTAAAAGGGGTAAACTTTTCCACATAAGGGTCATAACAAATAATGTTAAATTTTATACTCTTGTAGACAGTGGATCACAAGCCAATCTAATCAATGAAGAGGTTGTAAATCATTTGGGACTTGAAACTAAGCCACATCCTAGACCATATCCACTGGGATGGATATGTGGTGATAATAATTTGCAAGTAACCAAGCAACGTAAAATTAAGTTTGCAATCACTTCTAATTATGTTAATGAAGTAGAGATTGATATGGTGCCACTAGACATATGTGGAATTGTCCTCGGAAGCCCATACCTTTATGATAGAAAAGACATATTATACAGGGAGGAAAATAAATATTGCTTCAAGAAAGATGGGAAAGAGTACATTGTTCGTGCTCATCTCATGAAAACTGACAAATCTTTTGCAACTACAGGGAAGTTAAAAAGAATGGTAAATGCAAGCAAAAGTTTAACACTTGTGTCTGTAACAAATCATAAAGTTAGTGAATCTAAACATGGGATGGTTCAATATGTTTCTAACAATCATGAAGTGTCACAAGAAGTACATCGTGAGGTTCAACTGCATACTATGGTTATTGTTCTTGTTCAGAAGAGGAAGCATGTTTTTTCATTCTCATTCGCATGTTTAGTTTTGTTGTTTAGTTTGTTGCTATTCAATGGTGTATGGTGGATAAATGCAATAAAGAATGTAGATTATTGTGAAATAAATGAGATGATTACTTTGATAAACAATATTATCTCAGTTTTTATGTTTGTTGTGATTTGTCAGGTGATCATTGTCCCAAAATAAAGGATGGATGATACAAGACAAGTGGGGAGGCAATACCCTCACTTCTTACCTGAGTAAAACTAGACTTTTGGTAGTCCAAAATCTTCCAAGTGGGGAGGAATGATCCAGGAGGCTCTCCAGGTCCAAAAAATGCTCAAAAATGAAAGTTCTAGGAATTGAATGAAACCAATTCCATTGTGACCGAATCGTCGCAATGATTTCGTCCATATATTTACTTTCTCAAATAGACACTGTATGTGAGAGTTATCGCACTTTGACAGTTTTCTCAAACAAGTAAAAAGTCAATAGGTCAAACTGGCAAAAAGTCAATGTTGACGTCAACATGACATCTTCATGCTGACATGACAGAGGCAGGTGGTGACTTGTGGTAGCACAACTGATTGGGCAGGCGTGGACCAATTGTTGTGTGACACATGGCAATCATTGAGCAAATGTGGTGGTGCCACATGGCCCAGTCGTGGGCTGCCACATGGCACCCAACCATCAGTTGAATGGAAGTTTAAAAATATTGGTGGAGGTCCATGGGTTTTGAACCCATGACCTATGGTCAAGCACATGCCTTTGGGAAAGGTCCATTGCTAATGCACCATGTGTTGGGACTTGTTACAACTACCCACTATTATATATATATATATATATATGTTGCATTATATTAAAGTATTAGCAGAAGGGGGCTAGGGAATAGCCCCAACCCACGATTTTATCACCGTATGTGACCACACAACCATGGAGCATGGTGATTATCCGTTAACTTAACCACCAGCATGCGCAAACTTAACACCTGTCCACCATTTGCTGCGGGGGATGGAACCTTAGCCTATGTGAGTTTTGAGGGGCACGGTCCCATTACACAATGCCAAGTGACCAGAGTTCGAGGGCTAGGGGCTAGCACGCAACCCAAAGGGCTGGCGCTTGGCCACCTTTTCACCATATGACCATTATTTGAATGTATGCCCAACCCTTATTAGGCTTAATTTGTTTCTTTTATACACAATGGGTTATTTGCCTAAAGTTTTGCCCATAATATGTATTTTTGAGGATTTCTTGTCCTTTTGGAGGGGGATTTGATCCCAAAAAGAGGCCAGATATTCAAGAGAATTTGGGCTTCTCTTGTTGGGCCTAAAAACTATATAAACCATAATTTTTGAGCTTGAGGGGTAACTTTTTGATGCAAGGATTTTGAGGAGAAGCTTGTGTAATTTGCCCATTTCTCATGTTTTGAGAGGCATTGAGTCATGTTTTGAGAGGGGATTGTTGAGGCTTGTATGTATCTGAACAAGGAGGTCTTGTACATCATATCAGAAGTCTTTTGTAATAGAAAAGATCCAATGTAAATAGAACTTCATAATTTGAAGAGCAATAAAGAGGTCCTCCACTTGGAAGCGGGCCTGAAGACATATCAAAAGATTGGTGAACTCCGTTAACAAGTTCTTGTATCTACTTCTCTTTCTTGTTTTCTTTTATCTTTTCTTATTTTTCAACATGGTTTATGATGGATGAACTCTTTAAACACTTATGAGCATCAAGTAAAAGTCATAATTATTATTCCACAACAAGTTATAGAGTTTTATGCATTTCACATTCTTATCGATCTGATGCATAAAGTACATTAAACTTAACTTGCAATTTTTCAGTAAAACCTATCATTTTTCGATCAACATCCCCAAGGAGAGTTCAGTCAGGGGGATCATCCCCAAAGGGAGATACCATTTTCCATTGATGTCAAAGGGGGAGAGATAGAAATATTGATGAGGAGTATAATCATGAATGTTATCATGACTAAGTGTTGCCATCAATGCCAAAGGAAGAGATTGTTAGAAAATTGGCTTAGGTTGATGGAAATTTGGTATGGATTGTTGGTTATCATTGATGTCAACTATTGGAGAGTGATATTATATATTGTTTTCAACCCTTAGTGATTGATGTCAACCCTTGGAGAATGTCCGGTAGGGAATTCTGGTAGCACAAAGGTTTGGGTAATGGACCCAAGTTTGTTTGATGTATATTTGTATGAGTTTTAATATATTTGAAGGTAAGACTATTCTGTATGTGTAGTACATGTCATGCCATTTTCAGTGGTATGTGGAATGTCACATAACTCTCCACGGTTAGAGAGTTATGGCCATGTGAAGTTGAAGAACCCAAGTTTGGGTAATCGACCCAAGTTTGTTTGATTGATAATGGTAAGAGTTTTGATATATTTGTATGTATGGATATTCTATATGGATAGTACATGTCATTCCATTTCCAGTGGTATATGGAACATCACATAACTCCTCACGGTTAGATATTTATGGACATGTGAAGTTGGTGAACCGTCATGAGTCATCTAGAAGCCGCAAAAGGTCAAAGTAGTCAAAGTGGTTTAAGAGATTTTAGAAGGTAAATAATAAAGTGAAGTGATGAGTGTACTATAATTCAAAGTGAATACAATTAAATTATTTAAATAATAAATTTAATGGATAAATTACAAAGTTGACAGATGGTTAGAAGTGGGTTAACCCTAAAATAAGGAAAGTGGGTTAAGATGGTTAAAAGGTAGCCCCTTGAGGAAGCTACATGCAAGTATAAATAAGAGGCAAGGCTCTCTCATTTTAATTACACTTGAGAATATTGAATATCTAAAGGTTAGTGAGGTAACCAAATTATATCTAAGCCAAATTTCAGAGGGAAGGTGAAGTAAAGAAGGCCGAAATTCAAGGGAGGATAAATTCTTTTGATTATGCTTTCTAAGGTATGATATTTACAGACCATCTCACCATTTTCGTAATAAATTTTTTCGTAGAATGATTCAGACCATGAAATTGAGAGGTCAATGAGGAAAATTATCCAAGTAGTTGTGGTACAAATTTAAGCTTGTGGGTCGTTGTATTTTTGGAGTTACACGCCATGGAAAATAGGGTTTGTGGCTAGTCTAGAAACTGGTCTAAAAAAAGTGTTTCGGGTAAAAACGTCATAACCTCTTCATAACAGATCCAAATTCAGTAAGAACACATTTTTTGGTTAGAGTAGAGTCTATAGTATTATGTGTACAATTTTCAGATCCATACAACAAATATGCCGTGCAGGGCACACTCTACAAGTTCTCTCTCTAGAATAAGACAAAATTAAACAAGGTATGCCATTTTTTCTATAACTCCTTTTCTAAAAGGTTCCAAGTAGTGACACCTGGAGGAATTGCATAAAACAAACTAAAGAACATTGTATATTATTTTCGTATCTTTATTCATTACAGGTACACAGTTATGGTTATTTCAAGTTAAGGTTGTTGACGAATCCAAAACTAGTCATGTGAGACTAAAGTAAAGTTTGATGAAAATGCTAGTCTCTTATTGTTAAATTTAAGGAAGCTTTGCAGGTATGTGATCATATACACAAGTTCTATTACATAGTTACAAATAAGATTTGGATGATTAAATTGATGAGGTAATTTGGTTGAGGTACATGTTGGGTACATGGTTGAGACAAGTAGTTGATGAGTTGGCACGTACATGAGGTGTATAGTTGATGATGTTGGTACATCTTGATGAGTCATAATTAATGATTAATTGATACATAATTGGTACATACCTAGTACATGGTTGGATTCACTTGTTTATGGTACAGGTTGATTACAGGTTTTTTGGTACAGGCTGGTGCATGGTTGATGTACTTGTTTATGGTATAGGTTGATTTCAGGCTAAGGTACAGGTTCATGCATGGTTGATGCATGGTTCAGGTTATTGGTACAGTTTTTTTGGTGTAGGTTGATTGGTACAGGTTTACAACAGTATATCTCACAGTGATAGTGTGATAGTGGTTCCATCATTCTACTTCTACTTCAGGGCAGTTGGACGGGGCAAGGATAGGTGGTTGTTGCCACCTTCCGGTTGTAGCCGGAGAACTTAGGGGGTTGTAGCCTCCTTATGGTTGTAGCTAGAGAATTTGGAAGTTATAGCTTCCCTCAAGTTGTAGACTGAGAAACTAGGGGGTTGGAGCCTCCTTCCAGTTGTAACTGGAAAACAAAGGAAGTTGGTGCTTCCTATTGTTCCTGAGTTTATGTTTTAAGGTTATAAAACATACCGTCAAGGCATCCGTAAATGATTTCAAAGGAATAATTCAGAAATAGTAATTTTAAAGAAGTTTAAGAAAAAATCAGTTTCTCAACTGTCTTTGTCTTGCTTCTTGTTGTTCTTGGATGCTAATGTCACGTTCAATAGCATCCCATGATCGTTCTAGTTCTACCCGGTTGGTTGTTGTTTGTAAAATGGTGTTAAATAGATTTAAAGCAATGCTAGTTTGGTCTTGGAGTCTGGGTTCTACGTTAGGTTGTCTGCTACTAGAGACAATCATGGATAAAGAAAGTTTTTTTTTAGGGTTTATAAAGGAATTTTAATCAATTTGAGACTTCAGATTTCCAGAGATGAGATCAAAGAAGACAATTTTTAAAATCTAAAACAGTAATATAAAACACATTCAAGGTTGTTTCCTGGTTTTATAACAATTTCGAGAATTATGAACAACGAATGAACATTACAGAGAAATATAAGAATTTTATCACGAAAGAATCTTATATTTCCACAGACAATGATGAAAGAAAAATACAATTTCTAACAACGATTAAGAATTAAGGAACAAAAGATTTACAGGTCTTAAAATTGCTAAAGCAATTTCAGAGGAAAGACTGCAAACCTTTTAACATCCAAACCAACATGAAAATATAAATTGATGTATTTAACTTCAAATTGATTTACTTGTTAGATATAACATTAAAAGGAAAAATTCAACAGAATATGATAAATAGGGAGAAGACACATAGTTACAATGTTATAGGATCCAGAATCTCGTTTGCGATTTGTATTCCGATATATTTCAAAACTGATATTACAAAAAGGGCTCTCTCCAAAATTTCTAAAGCCCTTTATCAACCTTTTGAAATTATATTTATACCTTTTCTTCAAAGTTTCACGTTGTTAACTAACCAACTCCCTAATATTACAGTTACATAAAACAATGTCAACCATTTACAATTTTCTTTTAAAATTCTAATAAAAACATTTAAAAACGTTTTTAAGTTTGCGTTGACGAACTTCCTTTCTCTGTTTCAATGCATTGAACACATTTTCCCAAAAAATTTACTAAAATCCTGGGAGCCTCAGGTATCTCATTTGCTTCAAATGAGAAAAATCTCCTCTGTAATTCGGATAATTGACTTTCTATCATACTTTCTGTGAATTTAACTGTTTTCAACTTTAAACTCGAAGTCACCATCCACTTGTTAATCTCTGTGATGTTGATCAATTTGATGTTCAAAATTTCTGCTTTCTTTTCTTCGAGCTCTTCTCTAAACCTCAGTTGATGCTTGGCTATATTGACTTCACCTAACAACCCAGAACAACCATTTGTTCTGATGTTCAATGAATCTTTTTCAACGAGATCGAAGATTCCTTGGCAATCTTTGTAAACTTCTTTTGTGATTCTTTTATATTCAGCCAATTTTGATTCCCATACTTTTATCATTATATCCCCTTTTACCTGTTCAGAAATAGATAATTTCTGATTTATTCCAATTTCTTCTTTTAATGAGGAAGCCACTGCTTTCTGAAAAGTAGTCCTTGCTGCCTTCGCTTCTCTTTCTTTCTGGAACACATTTTCCATGGACTTATTTGATTCCTAAAAATCATTCTGGATTATTTCCAGATTACAAAACACTTTTTGTTGTTCCTCCTCTATTCTTTCATATATTTCCGATGCCTGTGTCCTGAAATGTCCAAGTTCAACTACGTGGTTAGTAATAAAATTAATCTTATCATGCAACTGTTTATTTTCTTCTCCTAGCTTTTGAACTTGTTCCTGTGTGACCTATATTAGATGTTTTGCCTCATCGGAATCTTTATTTAATTTTTGGATTTCTTGCATATCTTTAAGTCTAGCTTGTTCTAGACCCTTTTGTATTCCCCAACCAATATTTCTTTCATTTTCCTTCAGTTTGTCTTGCAACTGGGTTATTTCTTGATCCTTCTGTTCAATCATAGCTGTTAGGTTTCCTACAGAATATATATTAGTTGATGCTATAGCACCCATTGTTCCTGCTAACTCTGTAGCGAGCTCTCCTTCCTTGATTTTCTTCCCATCTATGATAACTCTATGCTTCTGAATCGATCTTTCTCCTACAGGATGAATTTCCTGTTTCAAGACAACTCTTCTCTTTTTGCTGAAAAAATAATTTGACGAGGGGATTTCATCTCTTGAAATCGGCTCTAGGTCATTGACATACAAACATCCTTCATGAGGGGTTCCCAAAGTAGACTAAAGTGGAGTTAAAGATGTAATGGGGATACCAAGTTCTTTTGAGGCAGTTCCTCCAATATTTTCTGGAATATCATCAAGAATTATTGGACTTGTTTCCAATCCTTTTCCTTTCTCTATCCCTAGTTCTTTTATTTGAGAACCCTCTGTGTTTTGAGGAGGTATTTCAGAATCCATCAACTTATCTTTGTCATTTGATTTATCCCGAGTGTCAGTTTCAAACCCTGGAGGGGTTTTTTCCTGTTATGGCAATGAAGTCAATATTTCACCTTGTAAAATTTTCAGTAGGCAGCTTCGCCTATGGCTTTGAAAATATGCAAACCCAGCCTGTGAGTCAGGTGGCAAGGCATGTACTCTATTCTGCACTTCCTCATAAGACTTAACTTCTTTGAAAATATCATCATAAACATAAACTTCATGTTCATAAGATTTTAAATTACAATGTAGGTAATGCCGACTAATTATTTGGTAAGGGTCATGTTTTATGTGCTTGATGTTTACTAATTTCACTTCCTCTAATGACTTGGCCTCCGCCTTAGCATGGCCTAAGTTTGATAAAGTAAATTTCTCGATATGAACAGGGAAAGATGGCCATGCTTTTTTTTGAAGGACTTTTAATTCTAACCCAATACCACCCTTGGCTAACTGATGAGCCACTTCTCTACATACCAATCTGTCTGGTCAGAACTTTGGGAGTGCGTGAGGAGGAATAGAACAACCATAGACTCTAACATAGGAAAAAATTTCCTCAATAAACCAGTCTGCAACCGATTTGAGGCTTTCTATGATTACATTAGAAATGCGAGGGGGTTCGCATCCAAAAAATATTTTGTGCAGAGGAATAATGACAAAATGACAAACATCATAAAAAACATCTTTAGCATTTTCTTCCCAAAGAGCTGAGTGGTAATTATGAACAAACTCTGGACGTGAAACATTCCAAATCCAATTCATTAATGGAGAGGGAGTCATAAAACAACTGGCATCCATAATATATGCAGACATATAAAAAGACACTAGTTGTCCCTTTGACTTGGCTGCTTTATAATTTACAAGCTCTTGCGTTAGGTTATCTGAATTTTTTTTATGCCAGTTAAAACTACGTCCTTCTGAAACTTCCTCTAAGAAGGGTACCAAGTTTGCATGAAAGTGACAAGGATCCTTTCTCCCAAAAATTCTACACAACATCATTGCTACATAAACCATATATTCGTTTAAGGAAGATGTGGCATAAATCCCATGTGAATCAACCCTAAACTTTGCTTCAGACCTGGCCCATCCTCTAATCATGTCGGGGTATGTCTGGCCTGCTTCAATGCATTCTTTTCTTTGAAACTCGGCTAAAAACTCAGAATTAAAGGTGTGTCTATAATTTGGTGAGAGTTTATACATTACTTGAATGTTCTCAGGCCTAAATGAGCCGACGATAGGCTCTTGCTCGTTCTGAATGCTCCTTGTTGGGTTATCTACTTTATCAAGAGCCCAACTGACCATCTCAGTATATGACACAAGTCTCAGATGCGCAGCCACCTTATGAAGCTCAAACTCAGCAACATCTCGGAGATGATTTTCCGAATCAGGGTCTGCATATTTAAGCTCATCCTCTAACAATTCAGAAATTCCAGTCCACGATTTGACGGAGTGTACGCCGTGTGGAGTAGTATCAGAGATAATATCACCTTCCTGTTGGTCTTCATTTTTCTTCGGTGCTTTTTTGGGTGCCATAGCTCTGCGATTACCTTGAAAACCTGTCACAGAGAGTGGATGAAAAAACTTAGCTTTGAAATGAAAATATAGACGTTCGATCATTTAATTTGAATATATCTTAAACATAATGAGACTCGTACATCTGTCATGAAATAAAAGCTCGTAATGCAGAAAAGATTTTCGGAGATATGCATTCAATGCCCGTACTTAGGCTTTCTCGTCATTTTCAAAAAAAAGAGAAAGATACTTAATCAGACCACGATGCATTAATGAACACTTAAAGAATGATTAACTTTAAAATTGTTTAAAAAATGAATTTATTAGTGTTAATTTTGAGTTAAATTTGAAAATCTGATTTTCGGGGTTTCGTCAGTCTTAATGTCGAAAAACTATGTCATCGAAGAAACCCGATTTCCGAAATCGCGACGTATTAATTTAAATTAAAATGTTTTTAGTATGTTAATTAATTGAGATTTGATTTTTTTCGGGATTTCGTTAATCGGAAAATCGGAAATCGGGATTTCGGGAAATATGATGACAAGAAACACGCTTCTCATAGAACAACGGATCCCGAAATCATGATGTAATTATTTAACTCTTAATCATTCTTAGAAGAAATTAGATTAATTCATATCTTTACTTAAGGATCAAATGTATCGCAAAATCGGGTATCGGGGTTTCGTAAATCAGGAATTCGGGAAATACAATGACAATGATATATGATCTTATTGAACCGTGAATGCCGATATCGCGATGTGATTAACTTAATTTTTAAACGCTCTTAAATGAAAATTAAGTAATTTGTGTTTTAATTAAGTCTTAAAGTATCGGGAGATCAGGGATCGGGGTTTCGCAATTTGATTTGCATCAAAAATTTGTTTATGGAAAACCCCGAATCCCGATTTCTTTAACATTTGAATGAAAAAATCGCGAATTTAAAATTATACTTCTTTTAAATAAATTTTCGAAGAGTGTTGGAAAATTAATATTTTTTTATAAACTTTATTTGTTCTTTACTAAAAAATAATCAATAAAAAGGTATCGCGAATTTCAGAAATGACAAAAAACTTGTTTTAGGAAAGCCGCAAACTTAAAGACTCAAAAAATTAAAAATCTAGGGCTTAAGGATAAAATATTTCTAAGATCTGTTTCAACATAGGCTCCAACTGGGGACCTCGTCTCCCTGCGGGACGAAGAGAACATGTAGACTCAGTTCCTTATATTGGGTAAATGGTGTCAAGAGTTTATCTCTAATAAACTGTTCAAGTAGAAAAAAAAAGAGATTATATAAAGCCTTTGAAAACCTTTTCAAAACATCTTATTTGCTTGAAACTCAGTTATAGTCTTCTTCAATATTCTCCTTCCCGTTCCAAAATTGAGTTAGTATTGAGATGATTAGAACAATCTTAGGAAACTTAACAGATTATTGTAAATTTTAGCTTGCATCAATCGAAATAAAATTTATATTTTTTTTTTTTTAAATGGGAAACTCTATTTTGACTTAAGATGAATATCCGGCTTTTGAAAAAATTATTACTAGAATAGAGTAATAGATAAGTATGACAACCTTACAGACACCTCAGATATTGCTTCATTGCCAGCAGGCCTGTTCAGTATCTCGATGAAGTTATTTGTCCCTTTTTACTGAATTTCCTTTCACCGCTTCGAGTGCTAATTTTATGCTCAGACATTGCTTCACTGCCAGTAGGCCTGTTCAGTACCCTGGTGAAGTTATCTATTTCTTTTATATTTAGACGAGGGCAATCATTTAAATGAATTTCCTTTCATCATCTGTAGGATTAGATGGGGGCAATCAAATATGAATTTCCTTTCACCATCTGTCTTATAGTTAGCTTGTGCCTACGAAGCGGGGGCATTCAGTGATACTTAATATATCAGGGGTGCTAATATGTGTAAAAATTTATAATATAGGTTTGTCAACTTGTTTTGGTTATTCTAGACCATTTTTTCTCAACCTTCAAAAACCCCTCAGTCTGTAGAGAAAAAGGGAAAAATTAATTTCAGGGGATTTTCTTTTGAGAAATCTTAAAACCTAAGAAAAATTGTTAAGAAACTTAAGATATTCAAAATTAACTCAAACATAACCATTTTTTAGTTAGAGAGAAAAATTATGAAAACTGACCTTATTGAATTTAATCATTTTTTGATTTTCAAAGTTAATACATAATCTCTCCTACTCTGATAAGAAAGTCCGAAAATGTGAAAGATAGTATTGAAGGTATAAAATGAGATTTTTCAACAATTTATAAACCAGAAAACCTAAGTTATAATTTCAAAATAACGCTTTGGATATTTTTTTTTTTTATAATTATAATTATTATTATTATATATATATTATTTTTAGTTTTAATTTTAATTTTTTTTTTTAGATAAATAAAATAAGTTTTTTTTTTTTTTTATATGAAAATGAAAACGGTATATATAATTTTTTTGGTGAATTAATTATTCCATATAATGTTTTAAAAAATGCCCATTAACAGGGGCATTCAAGATCTTACCATCCAAATTTTCAAGTAGAAATGAATTTTTTCCTTCAGAAGATGATACCTTAAAGGGTCCATACCAAATATGATCGAATTTACCATTTTTTCCTGAATCTTCTTTTCGAGCATCCCACCTCAAAACCAGATCCCCTGGGAGAAAGTTCTTATTCTTGGCTTTGCGATCAAATAATATCTTCATATCATCTTGGTACTTCTGCAACTTTTCATCTACTACATCCCTGTGCTGCTGAAGTTCAATCAGCTGGTTTATCCTTCTTGTGAGAGGGTTTGATTCTTCCTTCTCGTATTGCCATAGTTTCATCACAGGAAGTGCTAGATTTATGGGTAACACTACATCTGTTCCATAAACCATTTGAAAGGGAGAAGTACCGATAGACTTCTTTGTGCCTATTCGATTTGCCCATAGAGCATATTTTAAATGTAAATGCCAAGATTTTTTATTTTCGTTTAAGACTTTCTTGATTATACTGATCAAGCTCTTGTTAGAAGATTCTGCCAAACCATTTCCGTGCGGGTAGTATGCTATGGAATGACCCAACACAATATTATATTTCTGGCAAAAGATGATCATTGCCATAGATTTAAAAGCATGTGCATTGTCTGTGAGTATCTTTCTAGGACAACCAAATCTTGACAATATATTCTCTTCTAAAAAGTCTATAACTACTGAATCAGTGGCCTTCCTTGTTGGGATAGCTTCCACCCATTTGGTGAAATAGTCTGTAGCAGTGAGAATCCATCTATGTTGGGCACTTGAATGAGGATTTATCTCACCTATGAAGTCAAGTCCCCATTGCTGAAAAGGAGCTTCTGTCTTGACTGGGACTAATTGCATCGCTGGTAGCTTATGTTTCCCTGTAAAAAATTGGCAAGGGCTGCAAGCTCGTACCTTAGCATTTACATATGGGAAAATTTTAGGCCAGTAATAACCAGCCCTCAAGATTTTATATGTTTTAGCTCTCCAAGCATGGTGTCCTCCACAGACTCCTTCATGAAATTGACTTATAACTTGCTCTGTTTCTGATTCAGCTAGACAGACTAAGAGGAAACCAAGCGGGTCTTTCCTGTATAATCGTTTCTCGAAAATACAGTATTTAACTGCATGCAACTTCAACATTCTAGCTTTGGATGGAGACAAGTCGGCTGGACATTTCAAGGTTAATAAGTATGCTACTATGTCCTTGTACCAATTCGACGATGCAAATTTCTCCTTGATCTTGTTTTCGACTATTTGGTCATCAAGTTCATTCACATCTATACATCCTTCTTCCTCCTGAGCATTGTTTATCCCAAGAGCCCTAAAATTGGATTCAACTAAAAGTTTAGCTAAACCCTATCCTTTTACCAATTTGGTCAGTTTAACCTCCAAGTCAAACTCTTGAATTTTTGCAAGCCATCTTCCTCTTTTACCATCACCGTCTGCTTGAACCAAGATATCTTTTACAACACTAGTGGGTACATATGCGATAACTTTAGAATGTAACACATACGATCTGAAAGCTTTCAATGCTTTTACCATAGCATAAGCTTGTTTTTCCATTATATTGTATTTAAGTTCAGCATCTCAGAGGCTTTTTCTAAAGAGGGCTATAGGTTGCTCAAAACCTTCTTCATTCTTCTGAAGGAGTACAACAACAAGCATGTGTTCAGAAGAAAATGAAAAGATGAAAAAATCTTTAAGATAATCTAGGCTCGCTAGTACTGGTAACTCACTTATGAATTTCTTAATGTGGGCAAAGGATGCCTTAGCTTCTGCTGTCCACTTTACTTCGTTGTTTTTTCTGAGCATATCTGTAATCAATTTAACAATTTCAGCGAAGTTAGGAATAAATCTTCTCAAGAAATTTATTTTTCCTAAAAATGATTGAATTTCTTTAACATTCCTAGGAATATATATTGTATCTATAGCCTCTACTCTTTTAGGATCAATTCTGATTCCATCACGGGATACAATATGACCCAACAACTTACCTTCCTACATAGCAAAATGAGATTTTTTAGGATTTAAGGATAGACCAAACCTGCAGCATTTTTCAAATGTTTGTTTGAGATGAATCAAGTGGTCTTCATCCGATTTTGAAAAAACAGTAAGATCATCCAAATAGATGACTACAAACTTGTCCCGTTCGCCGACGAAAGCAATATCCATTGCGCGTTGAAAAGTAGCTC
>ML797593.1:181607-196493 GCA_009831015.1 Picea engelmannii | reverse complement strand
TTGAGATGAATCAAGTGGTCTTCATCCGATTTTGAAAAAACAGTAAGATCATCCAAATAGATGACTACAAACTTGTCCCGTTCGCCGACGAAAGCAATATCCATTGCGCGTTGAAAAGTAGCTCCTGCATTCATTAGTCCAAATGACATTTTATCATACATAAACATGCTCCAAGGAGTGGTAAATGTAGTTTTTTCCTTGTCAAGCTCACTAACGACAATTTGATTATAACCTGAAAATCCATCAATCATGGACATTCTATTAGCCCCTACTACTTTTTCAAGAACGTGGTCCATTTTAGGTAGAGGATAATTATCTTTAAGAGAAGATTTATTAAGATTCCTAAAATCCACACATAATCTGATTTCCCCATTTTTCTTTCTAACTGGGACCAAATTAGCTACCCAATCAGAATATCTTAGGGGGACAATAATCTTGGCGTCTAGAAGTTTTTTAACTTCTCGTTCAATAACAGGTAATAAAATAGGGTTAAATTGTCGGAGTTTTTGTTTGAAAGGTTTGACACCTGGTTTAAGTGGTATTTTATGTTCTATCACAGAAGTGTCATATGTTTTCAAATCTTTGTATGACCATGCAAACACATCTTTATATTTTCTTAACAACTTCGTGTATTTGTTTTTGTTTTCTTTTGATAAATATTTAGACAATTTAACCATTCTGGGGTTAGCTACAGTTCCTATATTACAGTCTTCAACCTCCTCTGGTTGGGGTTGTAGAGTAGTTTTAGAAGGGATATCATCTTTATTAAAAATTCTTTCCAAAGGGATTAGACCCTTGGGAATTTGGTTGTTCTTGAGGACAAGCATTCGGTGGTTAGCAATTTTATCATGGAATTCTTTAGAATCTTCCCCTTCTTGCATGATCCAAATAGGATCATTTTGATTCTCCTGATCATTATATGTTTCTACAAATTCATCTAATGATTCAAGAAACTTTCTAAGCTGCTCATCGTCTTCAAAAACCTGCCAATGTTGTATATTATTTGGTATTGAAGGACGATATCTCATTTGTATATGATATTTTAAATTAAAAGTAGTCGAGGGTGTAAAAGTTGATGCAGCTTTGGCTAAAGCATCAGCCTATTGATTTTCGGATCTAGGGACGAAATGAAAATTCACAGAAGTAAATAAATTCTCAATTAAATCCCAGACACAATTTCTATAAGACCGTAATCTAGGATGCTTAGCTTGATATTGCCGATTTACTTGTTTTATGATTAATTCAATACACCAAAGACTTCAAGATTTTTAATTTTCATCCTTCTAACAGCTTCTAATCCGAGTACTAGAGCTTCATATTCACATATATTATTTGTACAATCTATATACCACTGGAGCCTATATGAAAACGGAATAACAAATTGATCATCGGGAGAGATAAGAAGTGCTCCATCCCTAGCTCCAAGATAGGAAGAAGCACCATCAAAAAACATTTTCCATATACCAGTATTATATACATTTTTCTCTATTTTTTTTTTTTCAATTTTTTCTTCTGCACATTTATCATCTACATCTACTTCAAAATAATCATCTAGAGATAATATAAAATTTCCTAAATCTTGGTTGGGAATATAAACTCGATGATTGTTAGGATTATTTGGGTCACTTACAGTAAATGCCAACCTAGTCTCCCTGTAAAGACAAGTGAATTGGCCTCCGAAAACAGGGATTGTAGCATATGTCATATATAACTGGAGGGATCCTCTAAGTTTAGCGCCCCATGATCTAGATAATAGCATTCCATATTTTGGGGGAATATCAACGACTACTACATCCATAAGGATACTTTTAGCAGGTATTTGAGCCAAACCTACCACTAAGTCTTTAATCATCCCTATGCATTTTACTTTCCTTGAATCGAAAGAATATAGATCACCATAGGGTCTTGTGATTTCGAGACCAAGTTTTTCCATTATTTACTTTGACATAACATTATGGGAAGCTCCAGAATCCAACATACAGTTATGTAAAAGATGGTCGAAAAGGGTTAGTGTAATATAAAAAGGAGCCACTGGATCTCTTGCACCTTCGACGTGTGGACTGAAAACTAGGATAGGCTTGTCATCTTCTAATTTAATAGTGTCGGCCTGACTTTCATCTTCATAAAAATTAATCAGTTTGGCTATTTTTTTTCGGTATACTGGAGTTTTAGCTAATTTGACAAGGGGGATAGGAATTTTGATTTTACTTATTTCGTTTTCCAAGTTAAAGTTTTCTAGAGCCCTATCATTTTCAATGTTTGGGGCTTCCATACCTTTTTTCTCGGTTTTACGTTGAGATGTAACCTTATTTTCTTTCATCGGAGCTTGTGTATTTATAGGGGGGGTTCCTACTAGTTCTAACAGTACAGGGTGGTTATCAATTGTATTTCTTTTTGCAGACTGTTTATCTGCAACTTTTGGATTTACCTCATCGGTATCATTTCTTACCAAACCCTTTTTTGTTGTAACATTTGGGAGATTTTTATTTCTTGGTCTCGGATTATATTTTCCCTGTAACTCAACAATAATATCATCTGCAATATTTTGATATGTACAATCATCAGTGACATTATTGTTAACTTTAGCTTTTGATTTACTTTCTTTAATCAAAGACGCTTCATAATCCTGTTTAGATAAGTAAGGGGATTTATTATCATCACTAAGATTGCTAATATCTTCGTCTAATTCTTCAAGCTCTCCCAAATCTTCTTCTCCAATATAATTTTCACTTTTAAAGGGTGTTTGAATTTTTTGATCTTCATTTTTCATCATTTTATGCAGTCCCTGAGGTTTAGGATTTTTTCGGAAATCTTTTCTGGGAAAATTATCTCTTTTAGATTTTTCTAGATCCATTTTCGAGATCTTGTTTGAAAGTTCTCGAATGAACTTGCTTTCTTTTCTTTGAGATCTTCTCTAAACCTCAGTTCATTCTTGGCTATATTGACTTCACCTAACAACCCAAAACAACCATCTGTTCCAATGTTCAATGAATCTTTTTCAACGAGATCGAAGATTCCTTGCCAATCTTCGTGAACTTCTTTTGTGATTCTTTTATATTCAACCAATTTTGATTCCCAGACTTTTATCATTATATCCCCCTTTACCTGTTCAGAAATAGATAATTTCTGATTTCTTCCAATTTCTTCTTTTAATGAGGAAGCCACTGCTTTCTGAAAAGTAGTCCTTGCTGCCTTCGCTTCTCTTTCTTTCTGGAACACATTTTCCATGCACTTATTTGATTCCTGAAAATAATTCTTTATTATTTCCAGATTACATAATACTTTTTGTTGTTCCTCCTCTATTCTTGCATATATTTCCGACGCCTGTGTCCTGAAATGTCCAAGTTCAACTACCTGGTTAGTAATAAAATTAATCTTATCATGCAACTGTTTATTTTCTTCTCCTAGCTTTTGAACTTGTTCCTGTGTGACCTGTATTAGATGTTTTGACTCATCGAAATATTTATTTAATTTTCGGATTTTTTTCATATCTTTGAGTCTAGCTTGTTCTAGACCCTTCTGTATTCCCCAACCAATATTTCTTTCATTTTCCTTCAGTCTGTCTTGCAACTGGGTTATTTCTTGATCCTTCTGTTCAAGCATAGTTGTTCGGTTTCCTACATAATATATATTAGTTGATGCTATAGCACCCATTGTTCCTGCTAAATCTATAGAGAACTCTCCTTCCTTGAGTTTCTTCCCATCTATGATAACTCTATGCTTCTTAATCGATCTTTCTCCTACAGGATGAATTTCCTGTTTCAAGACAACTCTTCTCTTTTTGCTGAAAAAATAATCTGACGAGGGGATTGCATCTCTTGAAATTGGCTCTAGGTCACTGACATGCAACCATCCTTCATGAGGGGTTCCAAAATTAGACTGAAGTGGAGTTAAAGATGTAATGGGGCTACCGACTTCTTTTGAAGTAGTTCCTCCAATATTTTCTGGAATATCATCAAGAATTATTGGACTTGTTTCCAATCCTTTTCCTTTCTTTGTCCCTGGTTCTTTTATCTGAGAACCCTCTATGTTTTGAGGAGGTATTTCAGAATCCTTCAACTTATCTTTGTCATTTGATTTATCCCGAGTGTCAGTTTCAAACCCTGGAGGGGTTTCTTCCTGTTCTGGCAATGAAGTCAATATTTCACCTTGTAAAATCTTCGGTAAGAAGCTTCACCTATGGCTTTGAAAAGATGCAAACCTAGCTTGTGAGTCAGGTGGAAAGGCCTATACTCTGTTATGCACTTCCTCATAAGACTTAACATATTTGAAAATATCATCATAAACAAAAACTTCATGTTCATAAGCTTTTAAATTACAATGTATATAATGCCAACTAATTATTTGGTAAGGGTCATGTTTTCTGTGCTCGATGTTTACTAATTTTACTTCCTATAATGACTCGACCTCCGCCTTAGCATGGCCTAAGTTTGATAAAGTAAATTTCCCGATATGAATAGGGAAAGATGGCCATGCTTTTTTCTGAAGGGCTTTTAATTCTAACCCAATACCACCCTTGGCTAACTGATGAACCACTTCTCTACATACCAATCTATCTAGTAAGACCTTCGGGAGTGCGTGAGGAGGAATAAAATAGCCATAGACTCTAACATAGGAAAACATTTCCTGAATAAACCAGTCTGCAACCGATTTGGGGCTTTCTATGATTACATCAGAAATGCGAGGGGGTTCACATCCAAAAAATATTTTGCGTAGAGGAATAATGACAAAATGACAAACATCATAAAAAACATCTTTAGCATTTTCTTCCCAGAGAGCTGAGTGGTATTTATGACTAGGCTCTGGACAGGAAACATTCCAACTCGAATTCATTAATATAAAGGGAGTCATAAAACAAATGGCATCCATAATATATGCAGACATATAAAAAGACACTGGTTGTCCCTTTGACTTGGCTGCTTTATAATTTACAACCTCTTGCGTTAGGTTATCTAACAAAATTTTATGCCAGTTAAAACTACGTCCTTCTAAAACTTCCTCTAAGAAGGGTGCCCAGTTTGCATGAAAGTGACAAGGATCCTTTCTCCCGAAAAGTCTACACAACATCATTGCTACATAAACCATATATTCGTTTAAGGAAGTTGTGGCATAAATCCCATGTGAATCAGCCCTAAACTTTGCTTCAAACCTGGCCCATCCTCTAATCATGGCGGGGTATGTCTGGCCCACTTCAATGCATTCTTTTCTTTGAAACTTGTCTAAAAAATCAGAATTAAAGGTGTGTCTATAATTTGGTGAGAGTTTATAGATTACTTGAATGTGCTCAGGCCTGAATGAGCCAATGATAGCCCCTTGGTCGTTCTGAATGCTCCTTGTTGGGATATCTACTTTATCCAGAGCCTAGCTGACCATCTCAGTATATGAGACAAGTCTCGGACGTGCAACCACCTTATGAAGCTCAGACTCGGCAACATCTCGGAGATGATTTTTCGAATCAGGGTCTGGATATTTAAGCTCATCCTCTAACAATTCAGAAATTCTAGTCCACGATTTGACAGAGTGTACGCTGTGTGGAGTAGTATCAGAGATAATATCACCTTCCTGTTGGTATTCGTTTTTCTTCGGTGTTTTTTTGGGTGCCATAGCTCTACGTTTACCTTGAAAACCTGTCACAAAGAGTGGATGAAAAAAGTTAGCTTTGAAATGAAAATACAGACGTTCGATCGTTTAATTTGAATATATCTTAAACATAATGAGACTCGTACATCTGTCATGAAATAAAAGCTCGTAATGCAGAAAAGATTTTCGGAGATATGCATTCAATGCCCGTACTTAGTCTTTCTCGTCATTTTCAAATAAAAGAGAAACATACTTAATCAGACCACGATGCATTAATGAACACTTAAAGAATGATTAACTTTAAAACTGTTTAAAAAATGAATTTATTAGTGTTAATTTTGAGTTAAATTTGAAAATCTGATTTTCGGGGTTTCGTCAGTCTTGATGTCGAAAAAATATGTCATCGAAGAAACCCGATTGCTGAAATCGCGATGTATTAATTTAAATTAAAATGTTTTTAGTATGTTAATTAATTGAGATTTGTTTTTTTGTGGGATTTTGTTAATCGAAAATCGGGATTTCAGGAAATATGATGACAAGAAACACGCTTCTCATAGAACCGCGAATCCCGAAATCGCAATGTAATTATTTAACTCTTAATCATTCTTAGAAGAAATTACATTAATTCGTATCTTTACTTAAGGATCAAATGTAAAACGTATCATTTTTGGATCAACATCCCCAAGGAGAGTTCAGTCAGGGGGAGCAACCCCAAGGAGAGTTCAGTCAGGGGGAGCATCCCCAAAGGGAGATACCATTTTCCATTGATGTCAAAGGGGGAGAGATATAAACATTGATGAGGAGTATAATCAGGAATGTTATCATGACTAAGTGTTGCCATCAATGCCAAAGGAAGAGATTGTCAGACAACTAGCTTAGGTTGATGGACATTTGGTATGGATTGCTGGTTGTCATTGATGTCAACCATTGGAGAGTGATATTATATATTGTTGTCAACCCTTAGTGATTGATGTCAACCCTTGGAGAATGTCCGGTAGGGAATTCTGGTAGCACAAAGGTTTGGGTAATGGACCCAAGTTTGTTTGATGTATATTTGTATGAGTTTTAATATATTTGAAGGTAAGACTATTCTATATGTGTAGTACATGTCATGCCATTTTCAGTGGTATGTGGAACGTCACATAACTCTCCACGATTAGAGAGTTATGGCCATGTGAAGTTGAAGAACCCAAGTTTGGGTAATGGACCCAAGTTTGTTTGATTGATAATGGTAAGAGTTTTGATATATTTGTATGTATGGATATTCTAGATGGATAGTACATGTCATTCCATTTCCAGTGGTATATTGAACATCACATAACTCCTCACGGTTAGATATTTATGGACATGTGAAGTTGGTGAACCGTCATGAGTCATCTAGAAGCCGCAAAAGGTCAAAGTAGTCAAAGTGGTTTAAGAGATTTTAGAAGGTAAATAATAAAGTGAAGTGATGAGTGTACTATAATTCAAAGTGAATACAATTAAATTATTTAAATAATAAATTTAATGGATAAATTACAAAGTTGACAGATGGTTAGAAGTGGGTTAACCCTAAAATAAGGAAAGTGGGTTAAGATGGTTAAAAGGTAGCCCCTTGAGGAAGCTACATGCAAGTATAAATAAGAGGCAAGGCTCTCTCATTTTAATTACACTTGAGAATATTGAATATCTAAAGGTTAGTGAGGTAACCAAATTATATCTAAGCCAAATTTCAGAGGGAAGGTGAAGTAAAGAAGGCCGAAATTCAAGGGAGGATAAATTCTTTTGATTATGCTTTCTAAGGTATGATATTTACAGACCATCTCACCATTTTCGTAATAAATTTTTTCGTAGAATGATTCAGACCATGAAATTGAGAGGTCAATGAGGAAAATTATCCAAGTAGTTGTGGTACAAATTTAAGCTTGTGGGTCGTTGTATTTTTGGAGTTACACGCCATGGAAAATAGGGTTTGTGGCTAGTCTAGAAACTGGTCTAAAAAAAGTGTTTCGGGTAAAAACGTCATAACCTCTTCATAACAGATCCAAATTCAGTAAGAACACATTTTTTGGTTAGAGTAGAGTCTATAGTATTATGTGTACAATTTTCAGATCCATACAACAAATATGCCGTGCAGGGCACACTCTACAAGTTCTCTCTCTAGAATAAGACAAAATTAAACAAGGTATGCCATTTTTTCTATAACTCCTTTTCTAAAAGGTTCCAAGTAGTGACACCTGGAGGAATTGCATAAAACAAACTAAAGAACATTGTATATTATTTTCGTATCTTTATTCATTACAGGTACACAGTTATGGTTATTTCAAGTTAAGGTTGTTGACGAATCCAAAACTAGTCATGTGAGACTAAAGTAAAGTTTGATGAAAATGCTAGTCTCTTATTGTTAAATTTAAGGAAGCTTTGCAGGTATGTGATCATATACACAAGTTCTATTACATAGTTACAAATAAGATTTGGATGATTAAATTGATGAGGTAATTTGGTTGAGGTACATGTTGGGTACATGGTTGAGACAAGTAGTTGATGAGTTGGCACGTACATGAGGTGTATAGTTGATGATGTTGGTACATCTTGATGAGTCATAATTAATGATTAATTGATACATAATTGGTACATACCTAGTACATGGTTGGATTCACTTGTTTATGGTACAGGTTGATTACAGGTTTTTTGGTACAGGCTGGTGCATGGTTGATGTACTTGTTTATGGTATAGGTTGATTTCAGGCTAAGGTACAGGTTCATGCATGGTTGATGCATGGTTCAGGTTATTGGTACAGTTTTTTTGGTGTAGGTTGATTGGTACAGGTTTACAACAGTATATCTCACAGTGATAGTGTGATAGTGGTTCCATCATTCTACTTCTACTTCAGGGCAGTTGGACGGGGCAAGGATAGGTGGTTGTTGCCACCTTCCGGTTGTAGCCGGAGAACTTAGGGGGTTGTAGCCTCCTTATGGTTGTAGCTAGAGAATTTGGAAGTTATAGCTTCCCTCAAGTTGTAGACTGAGAAACTAGGGGGTTGGAGCCTCCTTCCAGTTGTAACTGGAAAACAAAGGAAGTTGGTGCTTCCTATTGTTCCTGAGTTTATGTTTTAAGGTTATAAAACATACCGTCAAGGCATCCGTAAATGATTTCAAAGGAATAATTCAGAAATAGTAATTTTAAAGAAGTTTAAGAAAAAATCAGTTTCTCAACTGTCTTTGTCTTGCTTCTTGTTGTTCTTGGATGCTAATGTCACGTTCAATAGCATCCCATGATCGTTCTAGTTCTACCCGGTTGGTTGTTGTTTGTAAAATGGTGTTAAATAGATTTAAAGCAATGCTAGTTTGGTCTTGGAGTCTGGGTTCTACGTTAGGTTGTCTGCTACTAGAGACAATCATGGATAAAGAAAGTTTTTTTTTAGGGTTTATAAAGGAATTTTAATCAATTTGAGACTTCAGATTTCCAGAGATGAGATCAAAGAAGACAATTTTTAAAATCTAAAACAGTAATATAAAACACATTCAAGGTTGTTTCCTGGTTTTATAACAATTTCGAGAATTATGAACAACGAATGAACATTACAGAGAAATATAAGAATTTTATCACGAAAGAATCTTATATTTCCACAGACAATGATGAAAGAAAAATACAATTTCTAACAACGATTAAGAATTAAGGAACAAAAGATTTACAGGTCTTAAAATTGCTAAAGCAATTTCAGAGGAAAGACTGCAAACCTTTTAACATCCAAACCAACATGAAAATATAAATTGATGTATTTAACTTCAAATTGATTTACTTGTTAGATATAACATTAAAAGGAAAAATTCATCAGAATATGATAAACAGGGAGAAGACACATAGTTACAATGTTATAAGATCCAAAATCTCGTTTGCGATTTGTATTCCGATATATTTCAAAACTGATATTACAAAAAAGGCTCTCTCCAAAATTTCTGAAGCCCTTTCTCAGCGTTTTGAAATTATATTTATACCTTTTCTTCAAAGTTTCACGTTGGTAACTAACCAACTCCCTAATATTACAGTTACATAAAATAATGTCAACCATTTACAATTTTCTTTTAAAATTCTAATAAAAACATTTAAAAAAGTTTTTAAGTTTGCGTTGACGAACTTGCTTTTTCTTTTTCAACGCACTAAACACATTTTCCCAAAAAATTTACTAAAATCCTGGGAGCCTCAGGTATCTCATTTGCTTCAAATGAGAAAAATCTCCTCTGTAATTCGGATAATCGACTTTCTATCATACTTTCTGTGAATTTAACTGTTTTCAACTTTAAACTCGAAGTCACCATCCACTTGTTAATCTCTGTGATGTTGGTCAATTTGATGTTCAAAATTTTTGCTTTCTTTTCTTCGAGCTCTTCTCTAAACCTCAGTTGATGCTTGGCTATATTGACTTCACCTAACAACCCACAACAACCATCTGTTCCTATGTTCAATGAATCTTTTTCAACGAGATCGAAGATTCCTTGACAATCTTTGTTAACTTATTTTGTGATTATTTTATATTCAGCCAATTTTGATTCCCATACTTTTATCATTATATCCCCTTTTACCTGTTCAGAAATAGATAATTTCTGATTTCTTCCAATTGCTTATTTTAATGAGGAAGCCACTGCTTTCTGAAAAGTAGTCATTGCTACCTTCGCTTCTCTTTCTTTCTGGAACACATTTTCCATGGACTTATTTGATTCCTAAAAATAATTCTGGATTATTTCCAGATTACAGAATACTTTTTGTTGTTCCTCCTCTATTCTTGCATATATTTCCGATGCCCGTGTCCTGAAATGTCCAAGTTCAACTACCTGGTTAGTAATAAAATTAATCTTATCATGCAACTGTTTATTTTCTTCTCCTAGCTTTTGAACTTGTTCCTGTGTGACCTATATTAGATGTTTTGCCTCATCGAAATCTTTATTTAATTTTTGGATTTCTTGCATATCTTTGATTCTAGCTTGTTCTAGACCCTTCTGTATTCCCCAACCAATATTTCTTTCATTTTCCTTCAGTCTGTCTTGCAACTGGGTTATTTGTTATCCTTCTGTTCAAACATAGCTGTTAGGTTTCCTACAGAATATATATTAGTTGATGCTATAGCACCCATTGTTCCTGCTAACTCTGTAGCGATATCTCCTTCCTTGAGTTTCTTCCCATCTATGATAACTCTATGCTTCTTAATCGATCTTTCTCCTACAGGATTAATTTCCTGTTCCAAGACTACTCTTCTCTTTTTGCTGAAAAAATAATCTGACGAGGGGATTTCATCTCTTGAAATCGGATCTAGGTCACTGACATACAAACATCTTTCATGAGGGGTTCCGAAAGTAGACTGAAGTGGAGTTAAAGATGCAATGGGGATACCAAGTTCTTTTGAAGCAGTTCCTCCAATATTTTCTGGAATATCATCAAGAATGTTTGGACTTGTTTCCAATCCTTTTCCTTTCTCTATCTCTGGTTCTTTTATCTAAGAACCCTCTGTGTTTTGAGGAGGTATTTTAGAATCCTTCAACTTATATTTGTCATTTGATTTATCCCGAGTGTCAGTTTCAAACCCTGGAGGGGTTTTTTCCTGTTCTGGCAATGAAGTCAATATTTCACCTTGTAAAATATTCAGTAGGCAGATTTGCCTATGGCTTTGAAAATATGCAAACCCAGCCTATGAGTCAGGTGGCAAGGCACGTACTCTATTCTGCACTTCCTCATAAGACTTAACATCTTTGAAAATATCATCATAAATAGAAACTTCATGTTCATAAGCTTTTAAATTACAATGTATGTAATGCCGACTAATCATTTGGTAAGGGTCATGTTTTTTGTGCTCGATGTTTACTAATTTCACTTCCTCTAATGACTTGGCCTCCATCTTAGCATGGCCTAAGTTTGATAAAGTAAATTTCTCGATATGAACAGGGAAAGATGGCCATGCTTTTTTTTGAAGGGATTTTAATTCTAACCCAATACCACCCTTGGCTAACTGATGAGCCACTTCTCTACATACCAATCTGTCTGGTAAGAACTTTGGGAGTGCGTGAGGAGGAATAGAACATCCATAGACTCTAACATAGGAAAAATTTTCCTCAATAAACCAGTCTGCAACCGATTTGAGACTTTCTATGATTACATTAGAAATGCGAGGGGGTTCGCATCCAAAAAATATTTTGTGCAGAGGAATAATGACAAAATGACAAACATCATAAAAAACATCTTTAGCATTTTCTTCCCAGAGAGCTGAGTGGTATTTATGAACAGACTCTGGACATGAAACATTCCAACTCCAATTCATTAATGGAGAGGGATTCATAAAACAACTGGCATCCATAATATATGCAGACATATAAAAAGACACTGGTTGTCCCTTTGACTTGGCTTCTTTATAATTTACAACCTCTTGCGTTAGGTTTTCTGAAAAACTTTTATGCCAGTTAAAACTACGTCCTTCTGAAACTTCCTCTAAGAAGGGTACCAAGTCTGCATGAAAGTGACAAGGATCCTTTCTACCGAAAATTCTACACAACATCATTGCTACATAAACCATATATTCGTTTAAGGAAGATGTGGCATAAATCCCATGTGAATCAACCCTAAACTTTGCTTCAGACCTGGCCCATCCTCTAATCATGTCGGGGTATGTCTAGCCTGCTTCAATGCATTCTTTTCTTTGAAACTCGGCTAAAAACTCAGAATTAAAGGTGTGTCTATAATTTGGTGAGAGTTTATACATTACTTGAATGTGCTCATGCCTAAATGAGCCGACGATAGCCCCTTGCTCGTTCTGAATGCTCCTTGTTGGGTTATCTACTTTATCAAGAGCCCAGCTGACCATCTCAGTATATGACACAAGTCTCAGACGCGCAACCACCTTATGAAGCTCAGACTCGAAAACATCTCGGAGATGATTTTTCGAATCAGGGTCTGCATATTTAAGCTCATCCTCTAACAATTCGGAAATTCCAGTCCACGATTTGACGGAGTGTACGCCGTGTGGAGTAGTATCAAAGATAATATCACCTTTTTGTTGGTCTTCATTTTTCTTCGGTGATTTTTTGGGTGCCATAGCTTTGTGATTACCTTGAAAACTTGTCACAGAGAGTGGATGAAAAAACTTAGCTTTGAAATGAAAATACAGACGTTCGATCGTTTAATTTGAATATATCTTAAACATAATGAGACTCGTACATCTGTCATGAAATAAAAGCTCGTAATGCAGAAAATATTTTCGGAGATATGCATTCAATGCCCGTACTTAGGCTTTCTTGTCATTTTCAAATAAAAGAGAAACATACTTAATCAGACCACGATGCATTAATGAACACTTAAAGAATGATTAACCTTGAAACTGTTTAAAAAATGAATTTATTAGTGTTAATTTTGAGTTAAATTTGAAAATCTGATTTTCGGGGTTTCGTCAGTCTTGATGTCGAAAAACTATGTCATCGAAGAAACCCGATTGCCGAAATCGCGATGTATTAATTTAAATTAAAATGTTTTTAGTATTTTAATTAATTGAGATTTGATTTTTTT
Source organism: Picea engelmannii (assembly GCA_009831015.1). Classification (NCBI taxonomy): domain Eukaryota; kingdom Viridiplantae; phylum Streptophyta; class Pinopsida; order Pinales; family Pinaceae; genus Picea; species Picea engelmannii. Next base: position 183,386 of record ML797593.1, on the reverse strand, counting down.
CGGGATTTCGTTAATCGGAAAATCGGAAATCGAGATTTCGGGAAACATGATGACAAGAAACACGCTTCTCATAGAACCATGAATCCCGAAATCATGATGTAATCAATTAACTCTTAATCATTCTTAGAAGAAATTAGATTAATTTTTATCTTTACTTAAGGATCAAATGTATCGCGAAATCGGGTATCGGGGTTTCGTAAATCGGGAATTCGGGAAATACAATGACAATGATATATGATCTTATTGAACCGCGAATGCCGATATCGCGATGTGATTAACTTAATTTTTAAACGCTCTTAAATGAAAATTAAGTAATTTGTGTTTTAATTAAGTCTTAAAGTATCGGGAGATCAAGGATCAGGGTTTCGCAATTTGATTTGCATCAAAAATTTGTTTATGGAAAACCCCGAATCCCGATTTCTTTAACATTTGAATGAAAAACTCGCGAATTTAAAATTATACTTCTTTTAAATAATTTTTCGAAGAGTGTTGGAAAATTAATATTTTTTTGTAAACTTTATTCGTTCTTTACTAAAAAATAATAAATAAAAAGGTATCGCGAATTTCTGAAATGACGAAAAAACTTGTTTTAGGAAAGCCGAAAACTTAAAGACTCAAAAAATTAAAGTTCTAGGTCTTAAGGATAAAATATTTTTAAGATCTGTTTCAACATAGGCTCCAACTGGGGATCCCGTCTCCCTGCGGGACGAAGAGAACATGTAGACTCAGTGCCTTATATTGGGTAAATGGTGTCAAGAGTTTATCTCTAATAAATTGTTCAAGCAGAAAAAAAAAGAGATTATATAAAGCCTTTGAAAACCTTTTCAAAACTTCTTATTTGCTTGAAAATCATTATAGTCTTCTTCAATATTCTCCTTCCCGTTCCAAAATTGAGTTAGTATTGAGATGATTAGAACAATCTTAGGAAACTCTATTTTGACATAGGATGAATATCCGGCTTTCGAAAAACTTATTACTAGAATAGAGTAATAGATAAGTATGACCACCTTACAGACACCTCAGATATTGCTTCATTGCCAGCAGACCTGTTTAGTACCCCGGTGAAGTTGTCTGTCCCTTTTTACTGAATTTCCTTTCACCGCTTCGAGTGCTAATTTTATGCTCAGACATTGCTTCACTGCCAGCAGGCCTGTTCATTACCCTAGTGAAGTTATCTATTTCTTTTATATTTAGACGAGGGCAATCATTTAAATGAATTTCCTTTCATCATCTGTAGGACTAGATGGGGGCAATCAAATATGAATTTCCTTTCACCATCTGTCTTATAGTTAGCTTGTGCCTACGAAGTGGGGGAAATCAGTGATACTTAATATATCAGGGGTGGTAATCTGTGTAAAAATTTATAATATAGGTTTGTCAACTTGTTTTGGTTATTCTAGACCAATTTTCTCAACCTTCAAAAACCCCTCGGTCTGTAGAGAAAAAGGGAAAAATTAATTTCAGGGGATTTTCTTTTGAGAAAGCTTAAAACCTAAGAAAATTTGTTAAGAAACTTAAGATATTCAAAATTAACTCAAACATAACCATTTTTTAGTTAGAGAGAAAAATTATGAAAACTGACCTTACTGAATTTAATCATTTATTGATTTTCAAAGTTAATACATAATCTCTCGTACTCTGATAAGAAAGTCCGAAAATGTGAAAGATAGTATTGAAGGTATAAAATGAGATTTTTCAACAATTTATAAACCAGAAAACCTAAGTTATAATTTCAAAATAATGATTTGGATTTTTTTTTTTTTTTTTTTTTTTTTTTTA
>ML797593.1:70998-123569 GCA_009831015.1 Picea engelmannii | reverse complement strand
GGTGATGAAGTGTGGCTTTACATCAGCAAGGAGAGGCTTAAAGGAGAAGGTAAAAAGTTGAAACCAATTCGATATGGTTCCTTCAAAATTGTCGGCAAGATTGGTAACAATGCTTTTCGTTTAGATTTGCCTCCATATATGCATATGTATGCAGGTGTTAATGTTGAGAATTTGAAGTTGTATGAGCCTCCATTGATTGATGATCAAGGAGAGCATGTTCAGATTCCATCCATCGATGATTTTTCTCCAGAGTATCTAACAGAACTGCAGGAAGACACCATACTTGATAGGAGGATGTGAACTTCGAAGAGAGGAAATGTGGAGTATTTGCGAGTTGGTCTTAAAGGGACAAATCCAAGCAAGGCCAAGTGGATTGAGGTTGGAAGGGTGAGGGAACTATACCCTCATCTTCACATAGACTGAGATAGTCTTTTGGAGGTCCAAAAGCTTCCCAATGGGGAGGTGTGATCAGGGGATCAAATTTTGCTCAATTTTCAAAAGTGCTCGGAATGCGACGAAAACAGTGCCATTGTGTTCGTCTCATATTCCTAATTCCGGCGGTATATTTACTTTCGCAAACGGAGTCCGTATGGAGGAGATATCGTGATCTGTCTGCCAAGCCAAACAGGCAAAAATTTGGAATGCTGACTGTACCTGTCCGTATAGTCCGTACGGCCACGTGGCAGGGCAGTACCATCATGATGATGTGGCAGGTGGAAGACGTGGCGCATTTTTATTGGTTGGTGGTTGTCCAATTGGGTGGTGACACATGTCATTTATAGCCAATAATGTGCGGACAAGTGGCCCAACCCATTGGCTCCACGTGTCCCTTTATTTTTATTTAAATTGGTTATGTAAAATTATATGGGGAGTCCGCGGGGTTCGACCCCCGGAACTCCCCCAACACCAATGCCTTTGTAACACTCTGCTAGCCAACATTCCCGCCAATGTTCCTTGTTTCATATTCCAACGCACTTATATTTAAAGTTGTGTGTTGTATTATTTTGAAAAGGAGGCGGGCCGGGGCATAGCCCCGACCCATATTATATGCCATACGTATAAACCATATGTTATAACCATATGTTATATAACATATGCGTGCGGTGTATTGAACCAAAGTTTATGCATTGCATTGTATTGTGTATCAAATGTTTGCGCGCGGGTTATAACATAAAACCGTAACATGTGACCATGTTAAATGTTGCGTGCGGTTTGGAGCGCGAGTTGGTTATACGGTTTTAAAATGGGTTTAACCACTTTGTAACCAAACGCGCGGTCCTATGGCCATATGACCGAGTGCCGAGGCGGTTAGGGGCTGGAGGCGCCTTAACCGTCCTACGGTTTGCACCGTTGGCGCGGTTGTGCCCGGTGCCAAGTTTTTACGCTTAAATGAGCGTGTGAGCCAGGTTTGAAGCACAAGGGTGTGATTTGTAGAACCAAAGACAACAAAGTTGAAGAGGGAGACTTCAAGGAGGCTATCTTCTTCATTTTTCGACCGTTTCAGGTGCCGAAAGAGCCCAGACAGGGGTTTTGGGACGCTGGGAAGCCATTGGAGCAGTCGGTTTGTCATTTTGAGCATTGTAAGGCATGTTTTTGAGAACTTTGAGAAATTTAATAATAATGATCCATTGGAAGCTGGACCAGGAGATGTAGCCCGGAGTGGGGTGAACGCCTTTATCAAGTTGTTGTGTTTATGTGCTGATGTTCAATGTTTTATGCTGCTATCTATGTGTATTTTACATAAGTAATCCTTAATTTATGTGTTTCAAATTGATCCGGTTGCATTAAACACATAACATTTTACTTGCAATAATTATTCAAGTTTTTCAAGTCTTCTTCATTTTTAGATCACTTCTCGACAACTTGCCTCTTTTTGTCCTTTCCAAAAGATCTCACTTGTATAGCATGCCTCGCACAAAATAATTGATATAAAATTCTGAAACTTGTACTAGAAATACTACAGGCTATCCTCGATCCAATGAAACTAGTCCCACTCAATTTGGATACGCTAGGAAGAAGTTATGATTTTTTTACCTGGAACACCTTCTTTAGACTAGTCAATAGGACTATTCAGATACCCTATCTTACATAGGGTGTATCTACAAATTTAAGATGACCCAGAAGATGATATTTTTACCACAGATACCTTACTAATTTATGTGAATATCCTATAGATTTTAGGGTCTGAAACGTTACAGAAAATGTTTTATAGCGAAAATTCTACAATGACTCAGTTCAGGATGATTCCAAAACCTTATCTTGTATAGACTGTATCTACGAAAGTATAAGGCATCAGGAGATGAAATTTAAACCCAATGTACCTTGATCCATCTACTGAATATCCTCCAAGTTGTTCCTTTTGAAATGTTGTAGAAAACAAGTTATAGAAAAAATTGCATGGTATCTCATATGTAGCAGCGAAACCCCAAGACCTTGAGCTCTGATACCATATGTTAAGAACCAAATATCAATATAGCATAGAAAAACCTTAGAAAAAGTAATCAACACCTTGAAAAAGAGATAATTTCAGATAATAAGCCTCTTCGAGGGGGCAACCTCCTTTTACCCCACTTAAATGTTCAAGTACAAGATGATTCCAAATGAAAATGTCTCCTTGGTATATATAGGAGACTAGGAGGTATAATTACAACTAATGGAATAAAGCCGACATAAATAAAATAACACTACTAATATAATATGCCCCAATTAAGGGGCAATGAGCCGATATTAGGGCTTAACAGACTTGAAAAGTGGCTATCATAAGATAATAATGAGAGAAGGATATGAATTCAAGACATCGTTCAAAATGAATGAAGGATTGTATGAGTGGCTTGTTATGCCATTTGGATTAACAAATGCCCTGAGCACATTCATGATATTAATGAATGAAGTACTCAAGGATTTCAATGGTAAGTTTGTAATTGTGTATTTAGATGAAATTTTATTTTTCAGTAAGACTGAAGGAGAACATTTGAGGCACTTGAAGCTGGTGTTGAGAAGGTTGCAGTAGGAGAAGCTACTGATAAATATGAAGAAATGTTATTTCAACTGAAGAAAGATCTCATATACTTGGGTTTTGTGATCTTTTCAAATGAGTTGAATATGGATCCAGAGAAGGTGAGGGAAATCATAGAATGGCCTTCTCCAAGAAGCGTATTTGAGGTAAGAAGTTTTCATGGGTTAGCAATTGTTTATAGGAAATTCATCAGGAATTTTAGTAGCATTTGTGCACCCATACTCGACACTGTAAAGAAAAGAAAATATCCTTTAATTGGACAACAGAAGATGAAAAAGGCTTGAGAGTATTGAAGGGGAAGATCACAGAACAACCGATTATGGTTCTACCATATTTCAAGAAGACATTTCAAGTGAGATATGATGCAAGTGGAGTAGCTATTGGTGCAGTCTTGAGCCAAGAAAATAATCATGTTGCTTATTTCAATGAGAAACTGAATGACACTAAGAGGAAGTAATCAACGTATGAAAAGGAGTTTTATGTTGTAATACAAGCCTTTAAAAAATGGAGGCATTACCTTATTTCGAAGGATTTGTCTTGTACAATGACAATTAGGATTTACAGTTCATAACCCGACATGAGAAGTTGAATCAAAGACATGTTAAATGGGTAGAATTCATGCAGAATTTTACTTTTGTTATTAAGAACATTAGTGGTAGCGCTAACAAATTCGCTGATGCTTTGAACAGGAGATGTCTGATTATGAAGGAATTTCAAGTGGAGACCTAAGGGTTTGAACAACTTAAGGGGATGTATCGTGAAGATCCAAATTTCAAGGAGGCTTACAAAGCATGTGAAAACCCTTTGCTAAGGGAAAAAATTTAGTGGATGGAATATTTGATCCAAGATGGATTGTTGTTCAAAGGGAGTCAATTATGTATTCCAAAATTCTCAATGAGAGACAACCTGTTGAAAGAAAAGACCAATGGAGGATTGGGTGGACACTTCGTCCATGATAAGACTTATGCACAACTGAGTTCTTTGTACCATTGGCCAAGTATGAGGTCCGACGTGAAGAAATTCATGGACAAATGTAGAGTCTGCCAGTATGCCAAAGGGAAACAACAAAAGATGGGTTTGTATCAACCATTTACTATTCCATACAGGCCATGGGATGCCATAAGCATGGATTTAGTGTTGGGATTTCCAAGAACACAGAGGGGGTGTGATTCCATATTTGTAGTGATTGATAGGTTCTCAAAGATGGCACATTTCATACCATGCCAGAAAACCAATGATGTTTCTCACATAGCCAATTTGTTTTTCAAGGAGCTTGTGAGATTACATGGCTTTCCCAGAAGTATAGTCTCAGACATAGATACCGAATTCATGGGACACTTTTTGAGAAATCTGTGGAAGTAGCAGGGGACGAAATTGTCCTTCAGTTCAACATATCACCCTCAGACAGACAGCTAGACTGAGGTAGTAAATCAAAGTTTGGGAAATTTATTGAGGAGTTTGGTCATTGAACATCACAGTTAGTGGGATCAAATTATTCCTCAGGTAGAGTTTTCTTATAATGATTCACCGAACAAAAGCACTGGAAAAATTCCATTTTAGAGAGTGTATGAAATGAATCCGAGAGGAATTTCAGAGTTAATAAATTTAGGAAATGATGATTACCGAAGTGCAAGAGAAAAATAATTCAATGAAGAGATGCAAAAGCTTCATGATTATATACAGGGACAATTACATGATAACAAACATAAGTATAAGAGCCACATTGATTAGAGAAGAAGAGAGGTTCATTTCGAGGTTGGGGATCAAGTTTTTTCACATTTGAGGAAGGAAAGGTTCCCAAGAGGAACATATAACAAATTAAAGATGAAGAAGATAGGACCATGTAAAATCCTCAAGAAATTTGCTGCCAACACTTATGAAATTGAGCTGCTAGAAAATGTTGGAATATCACCAATATTTAATGTTCCAGACATGTATCCTTACAATATGGATGAAATAGGAGAATCTAGTGATCAGGAGGAGATCCAGTGGGAAAAGAAAATTCCCACAGGAGAGAAGCCACATATGGAGAAAATTATAGACCAAAGGATTGGCAAGAAGACCATGAGGAAGACTTATTTTGAGTACCTGGTGAAGTGGAAAGATCACCCAACAAAGGATGCTAGTTGGGTAACTAAAACTGATATTTAGAGACATGGGAAAATAGTACAGGATCTCATGAACATGAGTCCATGAATATTTTTTCCATAGGAGTATGATGCAGGAGCATCACCATAAACACCAAAGGAGGTTGAGTGGAGGAAAACTTAGTGCCCAACGCACACATTTAAAGTGGTTTTGATCTAAAGGAGGGCACATCATCTTAAAATTTTGAAACATTGTAATTAAATATTTTTAATATTTGGAGGCTTGAGCCATTGTATAGGATTGTAAGAGATTGTAATTTCCTTGATTATCTGTAGGATTGTACATATTTCAAGCGTCAACTCTTATCTAGTTGTAAATGCTCATTCATTGTAATATGCCTTAGTAGATGAATGTTTTAGCTGTGATAGGATACCACTAAGTTAGGTTGGAGGGAAAGCTCAAGAAGCTCCTCATGTATAAATATATGTAATCTATGCCCAAATGAGGCTGCTAAAGACAATTGTATTTTGCTGCTGAACCTCATTGTTAAGGTTGCTGAGATTGGGGTTATTACTGCTGAAGCTACTGAGAAATGTATGAGTCCATGTACATACTTTGTTGAATGAATATAAGAAGAAAGGTTTAATTCCAAATGCATGGTATTACTTATTTTTGAGTTCATTGAGTAAATGTTATGTTATTTTCTTGCTATGGTTGATTATGCTCATATGTATGCAATTCTTAGTTAGACATATGAACTGTTAATGTTTCTTTAAGTTTCAATTGTTTCTCTTCTGAGAGCTCTGGTGCAAGGAGTGCACAGTGCCCGCAAGGTGTGCAAAGGTTGAGTCAAGTCTGACTCAGAAGCTCAAAAGAGATAACATGAAACTTTGCAGAGGAAGTGCAAGGAGTTCACAATTGCTCAGTGGAGAGAAAAGTTTGAGAAAAAAACTGTGCAAGGTGTGCATTGGGCCTGCACTCAGTTGGAGTGTTGAAAATTATAAGTCTGGATAGCGCAAGGAGTGCACAAAAAGTTCTTAAGAAACTCCAAAGTATCAAGGTGAACATGCACTAGAGGTGCGCATGAGTGACTTATAAAACTCTCTAAGTCTGAAGTTGTGAAGAGTTCAAAGGAGCATAAAAGAATGTGCTAGAGGTTAAAATTTGCTCGCGTGGTCAAGCTCAGGAGGGATAGTGACCAAGATCCTTTGAAAACGGAAGAGTTTTATTGGTTTGGAGGACGAGCGGATGAGATCCACTCATGGAGAAACCATTCCTTTCCTAGCCTCTAGATCTGGGAAAGTAGCATGAGAGTTACCACCGGAAGTCCTTTGGACTTCATGAGTTTGGTAAATTTCATTCAAAGAGTACATAGGAGTCAGAATCCCCTGAATTTTTGAAGATCGCAACTCATATGGAGCATTGACTTCAGTGGACACATGTCAGCGGATTATCGAGTCCAGGAGATTGACCATCTGAGAGAAAGGGGACATGATTGTGAAGGGTGGACAATCCCCCAAAGCCCCAAAGAGAAGAGTAGATCCCCACCATTGATAAATAGATATGCGTAGCAGTAGATCTCAAGATCCAGAGAGTCAACACTCTGTGATTTCCATGAAGTGGTGCTTCGAAAAGTCCCAAAGCATGGAGTTGCAAAGCGTATTTTCAACTATTGATCCGTGGAAATACCAGAACCGTCCAATATGATTCATAGTTTGGTTCTCCGAGAGCATACTGTGTTAGAGTGGGAAGAATCGCCACAGCCCAAATTTTCGATTTCATCCCTTGTCGTGGATTTAAGTGGGTGTTGAGGATCATTGATTGGGGTTGTTATTCGACGCTCTGTCACTTTGACGTTCAGAAGGAACAAGTGTTATTCTGATTGATATTCCTGAAACTCGGGATCTTCGAAGTCCCAAATATTCTAGGGATTTGAAGTTTAGCCCATGGTTTTTGGCCCACGGTCCCTTTTAGGACTTTATAGTGCTCACAAACCCATGAAAAGTGGATTTTTCATTTGAGAAGAAGGACTTAGGATCTATGCAGTTGGTTTTGAGGGCTCAGACAGAGACTGCGAGCTGATCCAACTCCCGAAGTCAAATGATCCTAGACCGAGTGGTCGTGCAGACCCAAAGAGTGGGTGGGGGTTTGGGTCAATATGGTACTTCATGCATGATTTTTATTTCAACCGATGTGTTATTCTCTCGTGTGTGGGTTTCTTTCTTAAACATGGTGCGATGGTTTCTTACATAGTCATGAACATAATAAACATTGGGTTTGATCTAATAACACTTCTTAACAATAATTTTTTTATTGTTTAGTCTTTTTGTACTGTGGGGGGGGGGCATAATTGTCCTTAGATAAGTGTTGTCAAGACTTGGGTCAAGTCTTACTATTGGGGATCTTTTTGAGTTAGAGTACTTCATATCCCAACCATACTTAACACTTTCGATTTTTTTTCATTCATTTTCATCTCATTCATAAAAATATATTATTCTCGCTTATGTTTGAATTATCATATGTCGTCAAATGAGTTATAGTTGAAAAAAATTGAAGATCAATGTAAACCTAAGTCAAATAAAGCCAAAAAATGGCTAGAGGTGAAGTCAATGAAAGTAAAAATTGAAAAAATAATGAAGCTAGAGCTATGCCACCTCATTAAAAAGTCTAATCCCCTAAGTCCTATGCTAAAAATACATATATAAAGAAAGGAATAATAAATCAAAGAAAACATACAAAATGGGGTAATAAATAAAGTGTTGAGGTGTAACTCTAAGAAAATATCCCTTTTAATGGCTTACATGTGTAAATAATGAAGATTCCTAGCTCTAGAGAACTAGTTGGACCAATAAAATCACATTTGGATTTGAGGGTCAATACATGAGGTTTTGTTTCCCTTTCCATAAGATATTCATCATTTTTACCTATATCTCACCAAGTGATCCAGGAAATACCTCTTGTCTTAGGAATTGTCACATATAATAAGGTTGTCCCACCATGGTAAAATTAGGCAAATTATAAAATTAACTTATGTTATGATGTTGTTAGAAGAGATAACTTAATGTGCATTGCATAACGACATGTGTTGAGGCCTGATTCTCCATTATAGGTGGGTGCCCCATGTTGAAATATATACAATATGCCTCAAGATATGTGTCCTTGCATTGGGATTCACAATACTACCTTGGTATCCATGTACTAGCATATATATAGATATATATACATTGGAATTTGTGACACTACATTAAGATATGTGTCATTGCCAAGGGATCCATGACCGTGCATTGGACATCATTATACACATGTTCACATCATCATTTGTACAATTTTCAACATGTGGAGCATACATGAGCTAGTGATGGTAGTGATTAATTGATATTTCTAGCACACATGTGGAGTGAACCCCTTTTTGGACCCCTCTTTCACACATATTGATGGTTTCTAGACACTTGGAGGGAATACTTGCTAGAAACACATGTGAACACTCCACTTGAGTGCACTTTCTCTTTCCTAGCCCACACATGTGGAGGTTTCTAGAGATTTTGGTGGAGCACACTTCATTTACCCCATACTCTTCACATATATGGTGGTTTAGAGGGTGCTCTTGGTTTTTCCCATTGTATGAGGAGGGAGCCTATGTTTTTTCATAGTGGTTTGAGCCTACACATGGTTTTGACCCCTTGTTTTACGAGGGCACTCATATTGGAGTGGTTTTTTCTCATTGTATTGATGGTGCTCATGGTATTGAGCTCATGGTTTTCACTTGAGCACATGGTATGAGGACATTATATTGTTTTAACTCATGGTATTCCTTGTATGGAATTTGGAGTGCTTGATCTATATAAGGAGGGTGCCTCCTTCATTTCTTATGGTTGGAAATAGATTGGAAGAGCTAGCTTGTCTTGCAAATCTTTGTGTTAGTCCTGTTTATGATCTTAAATATATGTTCTAGTGCTACACAGATGATATCTTGACATTGTAGGTTTCTATGAAGAGAGGAGCTACTACAAAATACAACAATTTCATTTGACGTAATGGAGGTTTCCCATTTCATATATTTTTCTATATTATAGGCTTAAATCATTTTTTAGGGAATAGAAGTTTTAAGATTCTATCCTTTTACTTTGCGCTAGTTAGAATATTTTTTGTAGTACTTAGGCTAAGTCTATATATATTAGTCTTTTCTAGAAACCTTGTAGTGTATCAAGTATCTAAACTTGAAAACCATTAGCAATCCTTCATGGTGCTAATTATTTCAAGTGCCGAAGATACAAGAATTCCACTCAGGGTTTGATAAGTGACCCCATTACCCAAGTGGGTCAAGGAACTGATCTTCCTTGGCAATTTTTAGCCATCTGATTTAAATTGTTCACCTTTCACATTTTCTTGTTGCAATATAGAGGGTTTCATGTTTTATTCTTATTTGATCTAGATTGTTAAGATACAAATATTAGGTTTAATCTTATATATCTTATTATATTTTGGATTTCTTGTGCTAACCATTAGCTTTCCCTTAGCTTGAATTGGTTATTTCAATAGTCGTTTGGATTTTCTAGCTAGTTTATTTTGACAAACACTTAACTAGCTAGAATAAACTTGGGTCTAGGTCAAATTTTGAATATCTTTATGGATGGATCTAACCCTTGTGTGACTAAACTTAATTGTGCCTGATCTAATTTTCCTTTGAAGTTTATATCACTAAATTTTAATGCTGAAAAATACAATAAAACTCACGTGTGATATTTTTAAAGTAACTTGCTTATACTCACCATTGAGAAAGGGATCCAACATTCTGGTTAAACTTTTAGGGACCTAACCCCTCACATAGGTAGAGTAATATATTTAGATGTAATAAAGGTCAATATTAATAAGACCTAGAAATACGGAAGAATAAGTCGAATGTACGAAGACCTAATAGAAGTTTCCTCTTCTAGAAGGATCTTCCTCTAGATGGTTCTTTTGATAGACATATTTAGTATAAATAGGGGTCGAGGGTATGAGAACTTTTGTCTTGTATATTATTGTAATAGAGCTCTGCTCGATTGCAGGTTTCCCCCTCGAAGAGGCAAGTGAACATTTCTATCAGTAATCAAAGTTCTCTTTCTGTTGTTATTCTGGTATCATTTCGGTATTATTGTGGTGTTGTTCTGGTTATATTGTTGTTCATATGCCATTTCTAAAATTTTATTTCTGTTCTGCATACTTTTTATATATGGAATATTACAAGTGGTATCAAAGCACTTTTCTCGACAGAAAGTTGTGGGTTAACTTTTTTTCAGGGTAGAGATGTATTCCGGCGTCTTTAAGCTACAAAAATCTGTCGTTACACACATAAACCTGCGATCGAGGATTAATACACATAGGAAATACAAGTGGTACTTAAGTGCACATCTATTGGGCACCCTTGTAACCCCTATTGGTACCCCTTTGAGTGGTAGCGCATCAGACAACACTTGTATATAGATCGACCTAGATTTCTATTGCAGAGCAATCTCCCCGTGGACAAGTGGATTCTCTCTTGGATACTAGACCCCTATGACCAAGACAAAAAATGATATTGTGGACACTGACATTCCTTTTAGATCTAATTAAGCTAATGTATGAGGAGGAAGAAGAAAAATGTACCTTTTAATGGTGTTTGTACTCACACAGTCCAAGTTGAGCTTCAATCCTAAGATCCTCAATAAGTCCTATAGAACAAACAAAGATACAACAACTTCCTATTCTACTGAAGTTAGCTCAAAAACAAATCTATCTACTAGAGACACGTTCATGATATGTACACAAACTTTAAAGGAAATAGGCCAAGAAAAGATTTATATAAATGAGAACAAAGTGGTGCTTACATCCATGGATGTAGTGCAACAACTTTACCAAGCTCCCTTTGTCAAGATCCTTGCTCAAATAATCCACACAGAATGTTGATGCTTCAATGATATCTCCCTTATGAGATCATAATTTTGATACTTCACAATTTCTCTATCCCTTCCTTATGAGATCATAAGTTGGGTGCTTCTTTCAAATTATATCCTCTTCACCATGAGAAGGCCTCCTTATATAATCTTGGAGAGACCTAACTTCTTGAGAGATATTTGGGATAGTTTGAGGATTCCTCTCCTTCATTTGTGGATCTTCCCTAAGATCATGCCTTGACCTCAGATTCAAATCCAACCAACTTCAGAGATTGAGGGGATTCTTCCTTGGTTTATCTCAACAAACCAAAATTCACTCAGAAAGGGAAAATCTCCCCCAAAAGGGTGCATAGAGCATTTAAACGCTCACCCAAAGAAGGCTAGGGAGTGCTGACACTCCCTGAAAATGGGTAGGGGAGTGTTGCCTTCCAAAAATAATTTTTAAGTGGTTTTATTCATGGAAAATGCTTTGTACTCTTCATCAAATGATTTGTCCTTCTTAAACCAGTCTTTGAAGGTGTCTTAAGTGTCCCTATGATGTTGTTAGAGACAGTACATAGGCGAGATGGAAGTATGATGTTTGAGACACTTGTGGTCAAGATGTGGCACTTACGACACTTGTAATGATGAAACTTGTGACACTATTGAAGTGAGTAATTTTGATGTGTAACAGATTGCCCCCCAAAGTGTGAAGTTAGAAGACAAAAAATGATGATTGAAGTACTTTGTAGACTTTTTCAAGCAAGGGTACGGACTCATAGAACCTGATAGAAGCTACAAACAACCATCAAACAAACATTATGACATGTTTCAAACCCAAGGCAGGCATACCTATGCTTGAGTGATAAAGACTTTCAAGGTATGGTCACCATAAAATACACTGCGGATCCATAATTATATTGACAAAAAGGTATAGCCATTGAAGATACAATGTGGATATATACTCCTATGACCTGAATTGATCATATCCATGAAGAATACATAGTGGATATACGAGACGACAAGACATAGCCATGACCAATACAAAGTGGATCTATGTGACAGTATATGTGTCAATGTTCAACAGAAACTCCGTCACTACCTGGGAAAAGTATATATCAGAGTGATGACTCAACCTAGAGTCTTCTTACCGATCCCGATGTAGTACAAATATAACCATGTGAATATATGTCCGAATGTCGAACATGACAGAAACCACTTGATTACCGATCAATGAGGTAAACCGTTAACAAGCGCGAGGGAAATAACCATTGATGTCAATGATTCCCAAGGTAGTATAGTACATTCCAATAAATGTGAATGGATGAGATGAAGTCGAACATCCATGGAATCATTTGATTAGACGTCAATGATGTAAAACCACTGTTGGACGTGAGGAGGCCTTCCATTGAGGCATGCAGGTCCCAAGGTACTAACTGGTTTCTAAGTCTAGGTCCTAGATAATGTGCTGAAGTTGACAGGAATCAACTCATTGAAGGAGGGCGTTGGTGTATCCTCCATCAACGACACGAAAATGATACATAGATGTAATTGTTGGATCAAAAGAACATGGACTGACACGTGTATTGAAACAGGATATTTGTGGTGGCTGACTCTCGAGGAAGATACTTCCCTTGAACACTGAGGCACAACAACAGAAACATGACATGGACCAAAACATGATGATGCAGTGGATACTATGACTTTCATTAGGTGACCCAAAGGAGTAAAGAAACTCAGAGGATTGGCTCAGTGTAGAGATTCAGTGGTTAAAAATCCGTGCAATGATAAAAATGTTGTGTTCAAGGGTGATTGTAAGAGGTATTGGTAATGTTCTAAAAAACTGCTTGGATTGCTTCCTTCAATTTCCCCCCCATCCAGATAGATGAGTGCCTCTTTTTGATTTAACAAGCTCGAGGAGGGTAAAACATGCTCGATATAACTCACCTTCGGTAAGTCCCTCTTCTTTTGTTTAACGAACTGGAAGAAGGGTTTAGTCCCGTATGGGACCTTCAATGTATGATCGTTTAATGAGTCCAAAGAAGGTAAAATAGATGGTTTTTCATATTTAGAGAGTCTGAAAATGACGTAAATATGACTCCAGTATGGTCCTTTTTCGTAATGTTAGTCTCGCGAGGCCGAAAAAGAGATAAATTATCACTCGAAATACACCCTTTCAAACCTTTTAATGAGTGGGAAAGGAAGCAAGATCACTTGACAATATTTTCATGTTTAGAAAGTCTAAAAAGAGCTTAAAGACGACTCCAGGGGGTTCCTTTTTCATGTATCCATGCGAGTCCAAAAAATAGATAAACGTTTACTCGATTGCGTTCTCATGTATTTTCGAGCACAAGAAGGAACAAAGACTAAGCTCGGTATGCCTTCAACTTGAAAATCTAGTGGATTAACTCCAGAATGATCATCAAAGGCTGGAGACATGCCCCCCCAAGCTTCAATTCATTCACCGGCTTTGAGGTTGTCACCAATTTCTGTACTAGATGGAGAAAAAGGATATAGGTGGATGAAAAGAAGGTTCGAATACGAGAGATAACGAAAGACTTGACTCGACATCTACGAGATCTGGAAAAAGACTCGACTTGACAATAGAAGGTGACTGTTTCATTTTTCAACGAGCTTGACACAGGAAAAGAACTATGCTCAAGGCTCCAGGTTGAATCCCCATATTTCTGTTTGATTTTTTAATGAGGTTTCCACAGAGAAGAAAACTGTGCTCGTGACTTCTGTTTCATTTTTTAACGAGCTTGCCACAAAGAAGAGAAACTATGCTCGTGGCTTCTGTTTCATTTTTTAACTATCTTTCCATAGAGAAGAAAACTATGCTCAAGACCTTTGGTTCATTTTTTAACGAGCTTTCCACAGAGAGGAAAAACTATGCTTGTGGACTCTTCTTGATCAAGGCTTCCAAGAGGATAACACTATGGAAGGACACCATGTCAAGGGAAAAAAATCAGTCATGGCTTCCAATAGATCTTCACTGGATGGAAGAAGAATGCTATGGAAGGAACAAATGTCGAGGGCCACGACAGGGGTAAGGATATCAGGCTCCAATAGCCCTACCGAAGAGATCACCATGTCAACTACCAGATCCAAGTCATCTGAATTTGAAGTCATGGGAGATAACACCACATAATTGACCTGTGGCAGGGGTGATACTGACTGCATATAAGACCCATTTAGGGAAGTCATTGGGTTGATGGTCAAGCTAGGGCCAACAAACGAAAGTTGATCAATATTCACCATTCTTCCATTGTGAGGGAAATATATCACATGAAAAAGAGTGGGTACAATATCTTTCATGGCATAGACATAATCTTTCCCAAGGATTAAATCGAAATATAAGGGGTCATGTACTACCATAACATCAATAAAGACCATTTTCCCTCCCAAAGTTACAGGAAACCAAGGAAGGATCCCTAAAGGGTGACTGGTTCTTCTATTAAAAGAAAACAAAGTCTAGGTAACTGGCACAAGCTGAGGATAACCCAAAGCTTGCCAAGCAATAGAGGACAAAATACTAACAAATGAACCTTTGTCTATTAACGTTTGAGGAACGTCCCGACCAAATTTTTTTACTGTAATATTGAAAGGAATGTGAGAGGGAAGACGAGGTCCAGTTAGAACACCCCAATCAAAAAGGATGGCCTCATTACTTGGAGGGGGTTTCGTGGGAGAAGGAGGAATGCCCCCCAACACGGTAGATTCTGTATCAACGAGAAAAACATGGGAAGTATCAGGTTTACTCTCTAGAGAGAGAGTAGGATCAATTGATAACGACATCAAATCGACCACTTGGGTTTCATTCTCCAAGGGGAGAATGGGGTCGACAGGTGGAAACAGATCGATCGCTTGGGTTTCACTCTCTAACGAGAGAGTGGGATTGACCGAAGATGGGATCAAATCAACCATTTTGTCAACTGGTTCAACTAAGGACATGACCATATTGACGACATGATCACCCGGGCCGAATGATGAAGGGACCGAAGAAACCACGTTGACACTCTTCAGATGAAGGGTGGAACTGACCAATGAAGGTACTGGATCAACCCCTTGGGTTTCACTTTTTAGATGAGAAGTGGGGCTGATCAATGACGAAAGTGGATCAACTACTTTGTTTAGTGGTTCAACCGAGGATGAAACTAGATTGACCACCTGATCAACAAGACTAACTGTGGATGGAACCAGATTGACCATTCTATCAAATAACAATGGGTTGGGGGAAATATTATGATAACCAGTTGGAAGTTGAAGCTGTTCCAAAAGAGAATAAGCCTCGTCAATACAAGGACAAAGGTGAGAGTAATGGTCACCTTTGCATAATATGCAATGGAATTTGATAGTTGTCTTCTTCTTACCAACCTTACTAGTTGACAGGGTATCACCAACATGACTGACAGGGGCTGATGACGTGGAAGACCACATTTCTAGGACCTTGGGAATACCAGGGAAATCTCTCAGAAAGTGGTCAACCTTACAAAGACTGCAAGGGAATTTGCGTTTCAGATCCTTCATTTAAATCTTGTTGACCTCATCAACACTCTCAGTACTATTAACAGTAGTTGTTTGCTTGGATCCAACATCTGATATAGTTGGAGGTGTGGTCCCTTTCTGGTTCTTCTTCTTCTCTTTCTATTTCTTCTTCCTCTTATCAACCTAGCCACTTACTTTAGAGATTTCACTAGGTGAAGAAGGAGAAAGGGAAGGAGATCTGACGAGCAAAGAAGGAGAAAGGTTGACATGAGGTTGATGTGTGGGTGGTGTGCTTACATTTGAAGCACTTGCTGCATTCAAGATTACCGGAGTGGAAAACAACCATACTGGTAACCCAATTGTGAGACCTGGAAGGCTCAAAGTAGCGATGTAAGGAGGACCAACGTTTCTGTAAGAAGGAAAAACAAAGGGTTCCCTTGGCAAAGGGGTTCCTTCATTGGTCATTCTAGGAACTGACACCATAAAAATAAAGATCCAACCTAGATTCTGCTAGGGAGAACAAACAACACATGCCAAAAATCAAGTAAGCAAGCAAGCAAACAAAACCTTCTCACAATGAGCACACTAGTTGGTGATGAAATCTAGCATCGTGGGAACAAAGTAAGAGGGGGTTGAGATAGAGAGGGTGGAAAAGTTACGTTCACAACCTTCTTAACAGACTTACACCCTAGTGCAAGCTCCCACAAATAATCGTGGGTATACCCTCCAAGGAGCCTGAGTGAGTCTGGCCAATGTCGATTCCAGGTATCGTGAAGACTTGCTCCTCCACATTCACCTTGTGTAAATACCATAAAGAGATAGGCCACTAAGGTTACCAACTACAACAGTGATCCCTGGGGAAACAGTCGACAGTCTGATCCATGTGTAAGGGTAGGGTATCTAGCCCAAAATCAACTTGAAAGGTTTCCACTCATAATTGTGGGTATACCTTCAAGTGACCCCCATAATACACAAAATCTCTACACCAAGACCAAAAATGCAGGGTGAGTAACTCTGCTAGTCTCAATGTGACCTCAGGTTTGACCCTTGTGTGAGAAGGGATTCCCAAGACAAAATGTAGCAATTGGATTTCACCGCTCCCTAACATAAGATCCTATGTTTGTTTGCAGCTTTGGAAAGTTATCTTTCACACCTATTCCAAAGCCCTACAACTAATCTAATGTAGGTTTGCTACCAGAAAATGTAAAAATGTCTAATCAATTTTAGTTTAGCGCTTGATTTTTAAGGCTGTTGTTACTCAAAAGGAAAATGGCGTGGAAAATATGGTGTTTTGACCGTCTCAAAAGTTATGAAAATATATGAATATGAAATATTTTCATTTCGATGAAATCTATGCTATGAGAAGGAGAAAACATTCATCATTTCAGATGCACAATGTCCCAAAATGCCAAAAAAATGCAATTTCGCTACTTCAAATGCAAGCTAGTTTCACTAACCAAAAGAAAGAATGCATTTATCTTCTTTGTTTGATTATGATGTATACAAAAATTAAATACAAAACCTTCAATGCTCCACTACTTTCAATCAGAAGAAAGAGTCCTATGCAGATGCAAAAGACACGAAGCAAAAGGGCTACAAACAAAGCATGCACTCAAGGCAGTGAGGTATGAGAGAAAACAAATAGAAACTTGTTCAAACAATAAATAACACCATCAAGGATTCTACAACCAATCAAGAATTCAAGTAACACAAATAAAATGCAAAGAAGAATCCAAGAAAAGATAGGGAGAAAGAGAAATCACTCAAAACTAACTTGACAAAAAGCAGCTAGAAAGGGAAAATTTCACATTTCTGAAAAGGTTTCAAGCTCCAATCAAGAAAATAAGGGGTGATAAACACCAAATATCAACCTAAATAACTTCACAAACCATCCACAAATACTGGGTAAAGAATTCCACAAAATAGGTTGAAAAAATCTGAGCAGAAAAGCGAAAAAATCCTCCAAAACAGAGACTATCTCTCCTTGTCTCAAGGGGATAGAGTGTTGCAACGCTCCCTAAAACACTATGGGGGAGAAATTTCCAAAAATAAGTGCCTTGGTATGGCCTATGGGGGGGCGTTGATCCTCCCATAAACTCAAGAAAGAAGCCAAATATTTGCAAACAATTCACCCAGAATGCATAAAAAATGGTGAAAATGCTAGTGAAGGTAGGAGAAGGCTAATGGATCATAAAAAAATAGAAAAAGTGATATGAAAGGTCGAAAAAGGGAAGGGACAAGACCAAGTAAGGAAACCAAAATTGAAAGTTCACTTCCCCAGTGGAGTCGCCAATTTCTGTTGCAGATAAATCCCCTTGTGGACAAGTGGATTCTCTCTTAGATACTAGACTCCTATGACCAAGACAAAAAAAGCTATTGTGGACATTGACATTCCTTTTAGATCTAATTAAGATAATGTATGAAGAGGAAGAAGAAAATTGTACCTTTTTAATGGTGTTCATCCTCACACAGTCCAAGCTGAGCTTCAATCCTAATCTCCTCAATAAGTCCTATCGAACAAACAAAGATACAACAACTTCCTATTCTACTGAAGTTAGCTCAAAAATAAATCTATCTACTAGAGACAAGTTCATGAGATGTATGCAAACTTTAAAGGAAACAGGCCAAGGATAGATTTATATTAATGAGAACAAAGTGGTGCTTACATCCATGTATGTAGTGCAACAACTTCACCAAGCTCTCTTTGTCCAGACCCTTGCTCAAATAATCCACACAGAATGATGATGCTTCAATGATATCTCCCTTATGAGATCATAAGTTTGATACTTCAAAATTTCTCTATCCCTTCCTTATGAGATCATAAGTTAGGTTCTTCTCTCAAAATCTATCCTCTTCACTATGAGAAGGCCTCCTTATATAAGCTTGGAGAGACCTAACCACTTGAGAGATCTTTGGGATACGTTCATGATTCCTCTCCTTCAGTTGTGGATCTTCCCTAAGATCATGCCTTGACCTCGGATTCAAATCCAACCAACTTCAGAGATTGAGGGGATTCTTCCCTGATTTATCTCAAAAAACCAAAATTCACTCAGAAAGGGAAGCGCTCCCCCAAAAGGGTGCACAAAGTGTTTAAACACTCCCCCGAAGAAGTCTAGGGAGCACTAACTCTCCTTGACAGTGGGTAGGGAAGTGTTGCCTTCCAAAAATAATTTTTAAGTGGTTTTCTTCATGGAAAATGATTTGTACTCTTCATCAAATGATTTCTCCTTCTTAAACGAGTCTTCGAAGTTGTCTTAAGTGTCCCTGTGATGTCGTTAGAGACACGACATAGGTGAGATGAAAATATGATGTTTGCGACACTTGTGGTCAATATGTGACACTTACAACACTTGTGACACTATTGAAGTGAGTAATTTTGATGTGTAAAAATTTCCTGAAGCCCTCTTTAGATAAACCGATCGACCACCTGACTGTTAGAGTACCACCGAGAACAACACTCACGAAGATACTCTCTAGTACCTAGGTAGTTAGGTAGTACAACTAAGGGAACGATCTATCCTCCTTAGTTGGTACCCTAAGATATTGGGTCGAGTACTACTGTTGGACCCCACACGTATATCAAAGAGCTATAGCACAGGGAAAACCCTTGTTTATAGAACCCTTGAATACCTAATCCTTAGGGATGGAAATGAAAAACAAAACAGACAAGAACTATTTCTGCGCAACTATGTGTGAGTTGCAAAATCACTACACATTTTTTTCTGCTAAAGAATTTGGGCATTTCATCACTACAATATTCTTCAGACTAGAGTATAACTCCATAGGTGTAGAAAAAAAGAAAAATAGTCTGGATTTTGTTGCACCATTATTTGAGACCTATTCCATTGTATATATCTCTTTGCCCTTATCACATTCATACCTATCATTTTTTAGCAAATGTTTTGACCCCACCCACCCCTTTTCGATTCCCTCGTCATCATGGCCCATACCCATATCCAAGAATTGGAATCTCGCTTCAATACCTTGCAATCTAATTTCACATAGACCCAACAAGAAGTGAGACAACTCAGTGCCAATATTGCCAGCATCAATAAAAACATGCATTCCTCCATCGTCGCCTCAATCAAGGAACTCAAAGAAGACCTCAAACAAGACATTACTACCCATATTGAATCTGTCTCTTTGATGATCTGCACCAAGCTACATATCCCTGCAGATCCCCCTTTATCTGACCCACCTTTGCATACCAAAGCTGAAACTCACTCTCATTCCCATAATTTTCAGCACCATCACTTTCAACATGACCTACACCTTCCACGTGTGGATGTGACCAAATTTGATGGCTCAGATCCCACTGGTTGGGTAACTCAAATGGAACATTATTTCTCTTTGTACGACATTACAGATTAGTTGGACAAACTACGGTATGGTGTTCTCCATCTAGATCAAGAACATTGGGAATGGTGCCAATGGAGAAAAAATGCCTTTCAAGGGTATGTTTCTTGGACACAATTTGTGGCAGAGATTTATGAACCCTTTGACACAAACACCAACCATTTACGCCATTTGACAAAGTTGAAACAATATGGCACAGTGGAAGACTTTATAGCTGCTTTTGAGCAACTGGATTTTCGTATAGAGGGCATGCCTGATGCTGTTTTTCTGAGAATGTTTATCAGTGGACTCAAGGATGAGATTCGTTCCCATGTCCTTATGGATTGACCTCAGAGTTGAGTGGAGGATACTAAAATAGATAAGGAAGAACAACATGTTGTCTCTTCTCAAAACTGGAAACCATCCTTTATTCCTCACACTAAACCAGTAAATCCCACTCCTCCTACTCCACTAAAGATCCAAAAATTGACCAGGGCCAAAATGGATGAACGAAAACTCAAAGGCCTTTGTTATAATTGTGATTACAAATATTTTCCTGGACACAAGTGTAAGGAAAAAAATATTTTTATGGCCATCTAAGAGGATGTTTCAGAAGAGGATTTTGAAGCTCCCCTTGTGTCTGTGTCACCTTAACCCATTGACATAACCCCTCCCTCAGACCCTCTCGAAGTAGAACCAGTCATTTCCATAAATTCTCTCATTGGATTCTCTACTCCCAAAACCCTCAAACTAATTGACTACATCAAGCATAGGAAGGTCATCATTCTTGTTGATAGTGGAAACACCCAAAATTATTTTATTCATCACCGCATTGACCAAGAAACTAATTTCTATATCCATGCAGTCAATAATTTCCAATGGTGGGTCAATGAAATGTGGAGGGAATTGTGAAAATGTGCATCTCCAAATTGGTGACTACTACCTAAAACTCATATGTTTTCTATCGACATGGGCGGTTGTGACATTGTGTTGGGTGCAGACTAGATAATAACTTTGGGTCCCATTCTCATGGATTTTAAGGAATTAACCATGCAATTTGACGAGGAGGGCCAACAATATAAGTTCCAAGGAATCACCGTCGGTTCCCTTGAGATCATTAGTTTCCATCGCATCGAAAAGATGCTCAAAAAAGGTCATTATGGCATCATTTCCCAACTCCATGCCATACAAGCAACTAAGACACCCTCTGTGTCGCAGGACCTCCAATCCATCCTATCCAAACATCAAGTGATTTTTTCCACTCCCTAGGGACTCCCTCCTTCCTGTGGTGTTCATGATCATTCCATTCCCCTTGTCCCAGGATTCCTTCCTCCCAATATCCGTCCCTATCGTCACCCCTTTGTTGATTAAGGTTTGTTTTCATTGATGTCAACCCTTGAAGAAAGCCCGATAGCACATAGGTTTGGGTAATGGACCCAAATTTATTTGATGTAAATATGAATCATTATTGTCTTGTCATGGTTGATAATAAATAGAAATGGATGAAATCTAAAGTGGTCCCCTTATGGTGAAATCCCTTGTGGGAAGACGCTTTGCAGATTGAGTTATCCTAGAAGTATGGTTAGAGAACCCATGCTTATTTGTGGAATAATGAGATTAAGGTTAGTGAATTTTTCAGTGAAACTATCATATATGGATATTTCTTTTCATTCCATTTCCGATGGTATGTGGAATTTCACATAACTCCTCACGGTTAGAGAGTTATGGCCATGAGAAGTTCGAGAACCAAAGTTTGGGTAATGGACCCAAGTTTGTTTGCTGGATAATGGTATTAGTTTTGATATATATTCAGGTAATACTATTATATATGTATAGTACATGTCATTCCATTTCTGGTGGTATGTGGAACGTCACATAACTCCTCACGGTTTGAGAGTTATGGCCTTACGAAGTTGGAGGGCCCTCATATGTCATCTAGAAGCCCCAAAAGGTCAAAGTACTCAAAGTGGTTTAAGAGATTTTAGAAGGTAAATAGTAAAGTGAAGTGATGATTCTACTATAATTCAATGTGAATACAAATGAATTATTTAAATAATAAATTTAATGGATAAATTAGAAGTGGGTTAACCCTAAAATAAGGAAAGTGGGCAAAGTGACCTAGAAGATGTTTTTTAAGGAAGCTACTTGGAGAGTATAAATAAGAGGCAAGGCTCTCTAATTTAAATCACACTTGAGAATATTGAATATCTATAGTTTTATGAGGTAACCAAAGGATATCTAAGCCGAATTTCTGAGGGAAGATGAAGAAACGAAGGTCAGAATTCAAGGAAGGATAAATTCTTTTGATGATGCTTTCTAAGGTATGTTATTTACAGGTCATCTCACCATTTCCGCAATAAATTATTTTATAGAATGATTCAGACCATGAAATTTCTATTCCATTGAGGAAACATATCCAAGTATCCGTGGTAAAAAATTCATCTTGTGGGTCGTTGTATTTTTGGAGTTACACTCCGTGGAAAATAGGGTTTGTGGCTAGTCTTGAAAGTAGTCTAAAAACGGTGTTTCACGTAAAAACGTCATAACTTCTTCATAACAGATACAAATTCCATAAGAAAAAATGTGTTGGTTATAGTATAGTATTTAGTATTCTTTGTAATATATTTAGATCGATTCAACAAATATTCCATGCGGGGCACACTCTACAAGATCACTCTCTAGAATAAGCCAAAATTCAGCAAGGTATGCCATTTTTGCTGTAACTCCTTTTATGAGAGGTTCCAAGTAGTGAATCCTAGAGGAATTTTTATAAAACACACTGA
Source organism: Picea engelmannii (assembly GCA_009831015.1). Lineage (NCBI taxonomy): Eukaryota > Viridiplantae > Streptophyta > Pinopsida > Pinales > Pinaceae > Picea > Picea engelmannii. The sequence goes on along the minus strand of ML797593.1, from coordinate 100,968 downwards.
AGAATATTGCGTATCATTTTCATATATTTATTCATTACAGGTACAAAGTTATGACTATTTCAAGTTAGGGTTGTTGACTAATCCAAAACTAGTCATGTGAGACTAAAGAAAAGTTTGATGAAAATGCTAGTCTCTCGTTGTTAAAGTTAAGGAAGGTTTGCACTTATGTGATCATATAAACTAGTTCTATTACATATTTACAAATCATATTTGTATGATGAAATTGATGAGGGATGTTGGTTAAGGTACATGTTGTGTACATGGTTGAGACAAGTAGTTGATGAGTTGGCACATACATGAGGTGTATAATTGATGATGTTGGTACATATTGATGAGTCATAGTTGATGAGTAGTTGACACATGATTGGTATATACTTGGTACATGGTTCGTTGCACCTTTTTATGGTACAGTTTTATTATAGGTTGTTTGGTACAGGTTGGTGCATGGTTGATGCACTTGTTTATGGTACAGGTTAATTATAGGTTGAGGTACAGGTTGATGCATGGTTCAGGTTTATTGGTACATTTTTACAACAATATATCTCATAGTGATAGTGTGACAGTGGTTCCATCATTCTACTTCTACTTTAGGGCGGTTGGACGGGGCAAGGACAAGTGGTTGTATCCACTTTCCGGTTGTAGTCAGAGAACATAGGGGGTTGTAGCCTCCTTCTGGTTGTAGCCAGAGAATTGGGGAGTTTGAGCTTCCCTCAGGTTGTATCCTGAGAAACTAGGGGGTTGGAGCCTACTTCCAGTTGCAACTGGAAAACAAAGGAAGTTGGTGCTTCAAATGAATGTAATACTTCAAGACATATAAGAAAAAACATTATGTGGTTTTCTCCTGCTTTGGGTTTCCATGTAAAACAATGGTGTACTATGTATGTGTATGATTGTTCATCTGTTCATTGTTCATTATTGGATGATAATTCTACATTGATATAACACTTGGATTATTTGGTTTAAAAAGGATTATTATTTCTCTATTACTGATTCACCCCACCTCTAAGTAATCCAACAATTGGTATCAGAGCAGGTTCCTTCAGAAATCAATTTAACAACTCAAAGGTAGATCATGGAGATAAACAACTTGTATAAAAATGGAATACCACAGTTCAATGGAAAAAAGTATGTATTTTGGAGAACAAGGATGAAAACATATATACAGGCACAGGGATTTGAAATTTGGCAATCAATTGTAGATGGATACACAGTACCAACAGTTCCACCAACAAATGACAAAGTAGTGAAACTCGGTCAGAATAAGTCCAAAGCCACAAATGCACTTCTGAATGGTCTCAGTGAAACGGTATTCACCAAAGTTGCACATTGTAAATCTGCTAAAGATATTTGGGACAAGATTCAAGATATTTATGAAGGAGATTCAAAAGTCAAAGAATAAAATCTTCAAACTTATAGAGGTCATTTAGAACAACTAAAGTGAAGGAAGATGAGATTATTGCAGCCTACTTCTTATGAGTCGATGAAATAGTGAATGGAATCATAGGATTGGGAGAAGAAATCAAAGAATCTGTAATTGTTCAAAATGTACTAAGATATCTTCCTATGAGATTTGACCTTAAGATATCATCACTAGAATAAATATTAGATCTAAAATCAATAAGCATGGACGAACTGCATGGAATCTTCACAACATATGAAATGAGAACTGAACAAGAAAATCCATATGTAAAAGAAGAATCTTTCAAAGAATCCAAAAGATCAGAGAAAAGGGAAAAGCAACAAGAAGAACATAGCAATAACAATGGCATCTCAGAAGATGATGAAGAAGTGGCCAACTTCGTCAAAAGACTGAACAAGGGAACTGATGGTAGGTATAGAGGTAATCTTCCTTTAATTTGTTTTAATTGTGATGGTATTGGTCATTTTGCTAACAAATGTCCTCATAAGAAAAAGAGAAATGATGAAGGTTACTCAAAAGGAAAACAAACATATAAAGGAAAAATAGCTACAAAGAAAGTTTTCAAGAAAAGCTTATGCACCAAAGAAGACATCTCATCTTCAGATGAATATGATGTTAATGACAATGAGACAAGAAGAGTTTTATTCATGGTAGTAGAAGACTCTGATAAAGAAGGCTCCGAAGAAGAATATGAAGAAGTTGAAGAAGAATATGAAGAAGTCGAAAAAGAAATTGAAGAGGCAGAAGTTGACTACCGAGAAGAATTGATGTGTGCCATAGAAGTTATCAGAAGAGAAAATAAGAAAAACAAGAAACTACAAGTGAAACTAGACAAGAAAAAAGACACTCGAGAACTAGAACAAATGATCACAAATTTGAAGGTTCAAATAGAAGAAGATAAAATACTTGAATAAGAACTCAAAGAACAACTAGAAGAAAATGACAAGATCATTGGAAATTTGGAAGCATAGATTGTCACATTAAGAAAGGATATTCAAAATAAAAATATGCAGAATAACTCAAAATTTTTGGATGACATTATCAGCAATCAAAATTATTATCTTGACAAGTCCGGACCTGGATACAATCAGAAAAAAAAAGGATCAAGCTCCAAAACAATAGATAAAGAAACATATCCAAAAAGCTATGCAAAAACAATCAAAGGGGATATGAAGATATATAAGGAAGATTACAGGGACACTCCTCCACCAAGAAGATTCAGATTTCAGAATCAACAACAAACATATAGGCCTCAAGAAGAAGAAGGATTCATAAGAGCACCTCATTTCAAAATATATTCAACTCCAAGGTATCAAACTATATTTTTTGGTTTATGTTATGCATGTAATAATTTTGGACATAAAGCTGTGAATTGCAGAGCTAACAACAGGAACATAAACAACTTTGAAATTCATACACAAAAGGGTTATCCAAGAAGGCCTAGTGAAACATAGAGAAGAAGTTATTTGAATCTTTGAGCACTAAAGTGGAATGTTACAAATGTAACAACTTTGGACACATGGCCACATATTGCAGAATGACAGTCCCTCCTAGAGAACCAGAATATAATAACAACAGTCATAGACACAAACCTCAGAAAAGGACATGGATAAGAAAGCATAATCAATATAGCAATGAAGAATGCACACTCGCTCTACAAGCCAAGTAGAAGAAACATAGTTGGTATGTTGATAGTGGTTGTTCAAAACACATGATAGGTGATAGAGACATGTTTCTTACATTAAGAAAGGAAAGAGATGGATTATTTTCCTTCGGAAATGATGACTCAACTAAAATCATTGGAAAAGGCACAGTCATAATTGGGAACAAGAATACAAAGGCATAAAATGTTCTACTAGTAGAAGATATGAAACATAATCTTCTAAATGTGATTCAAATGTGTGAACAAGGTCATAAATTTACTTTTGATTCAAAAAAGTGAGAGATAAGAAATGAAGGTTCAAGAAAATTGATTGCTACAACTGCAAGAGATTCAAGCAACATATATGTGTTAAGTGAAATTGGAAATGAAAAGTGTTGTCTAGGAAAAGAAGATGAAAGTTGTCTATGGCACAGAAGAATGGGTCACATACATTTTGATAACCTTGTGAAAGTCAACAAAAGAGAAGCAGTAAGAGAAATGCCCCAAATCATGAAACCAACCAACACTTTATGCAAGCATTGTCAACAAGGAAAGCAAACAAAGACCAGGTTCAAATAAAAAGAATATTCAATGACAAGAACACTGAAAATTGTGCACACTGATCTAGTTGGACCAACTACAACAAAGGTTTTAAAATGTGATAAATAATTTATGTTATTAGTTGATGATTATACAAGAATGACTGCAATTTGCTTTCTCAAGAATAAGTTAGAATATTTTGAAAACTTTAGGATCTTCAAGGAAATGGTTGAAAATGAAATGGATTCAAAAATCAAATGCTTGAGATCTGATAATGGAGGAAATATCACTTCAAAGGAATTTATGGACTACTGCAACAGTCATGGAATTGTTAACACAAGGAGCTATAGATTGTTTCTTAAGAATCAGACAGAAATTGAGGTTTACCCTCAAGAGCATTATGGTGTAAATAATGTGGCATTCTGCCCATGATTTCCACAAGGAAAACAAACATATTGGAGGCCTAAGGAACTCAAGCACCTTCCCAACATCTATCCCACTCACATTCCACTCTCCCTTACACGTCACTTCCTCCTCGCCTATCACACCTCCCTCATTCCTCTACCACCTTTTCCTTTCCTTTGCCACCGCAACCTTGTCCCAGCCTCCGCTCCTCCAATCGCTTCCTTCGACATGGTCACCGGTCACTCGTTGGGCCATGTGCGTTTTCTCCAAGCACCTCGCTCCACATCACCCCTGCACATACGCTATCACACCTCCACATGCAAAGCTCACATTGGTCATAGACAAAGACCATTCATGGCCTCGAGACGTCAGTATGGACTCGCAGAAGTCATTGGCACCGCCTGAGAAAAGTTATGGGTATCAGGCCCAGTCCTAATCCCAATGAAGATAGTTATTGAAGATTGTGGGAAGAATTTGAGACCTTGCCTCATCCCATAAATGGAAAACATTGCAGAGAGCATCCATAAAGGCGCACTTATGATCTGAAGCTTCCTTATGGATATTTTTTCCTGTAAAGAACATAACTATGCCTGGCTCACGTATGACATAATGAGGCCTGCACAACCTGACAGAGTGGGCACCGAATGAATCCTTTAAAGGAAATGATCTAATCTCATTCCTGGTGGTTGCAACATTTTAGTATATATATGCAGTTTTGATATTTTGTTAAGGTCAGATAATTGAGCTATGTTCCCGTATTGTAAAACTTTTGATGAAGAACTCTGGTTCTCTCGTTATGTATTTTAATATGAGAATTCTTGTTTAATAAAAGTCATCTTATTTTTCATCTTATTTTCCTATGATACTAAAGTGTCCATGATTGAAGGATTCACATGGATTGTTTTGACTCTATTGTAATGTATGTTTGATTGTAGTGTTGTTATTTACGTTCTTCAGATTCCCGAAGTTTTGAATCCAAGAGGATATTGTATTTGAAGCTTTTCCTACTTAGGCTGCTGGAAGACCTAATGTCTACGACATACCTATACACTCTCCTCACCAAAGTCTTCCCTCTATTCACCCTTACTCCAACTTACTGACTGAAGTTAATTAAGACCTCACTTGCATGTGCATACGAGTCCAGTTTTCTGAGTTAAAATGATATCATCTTGAGTCTACACCCATTTGACCTCTTTAAAACCAACCTGTGACATAAACCTCTGATGGTTACTAGGCTTACCTCCAACGCAATCTGGAGGTGACTTCTAGTGCTAACATTTCTGGCGCTGTTGCCGGGGAACGAATTGAATACTTTTCCCTGGGATAGAATGACAAAGAAGCTATGATTCTGAAGGTGCATCAGATATCATTACCATTGAAGATTGCAACTTGCACCTAGCGACTCCATTGTTTTGACTCCACTGTTTCAGTTCTGGCTCCTAAAGGCAGACACATGAGGTCCACTTCACTACTGCCTCTAGCAATAGCTGAAGCTGACCCAGAGGAAATTATCAGAAAGGGAAAGACTGCTCAAAAAGGTACCTCCATTGCTGTACCAAGTTTTTCTGATAATTTTCATAATCCCTCTTTACAAAGTCCAGTAACTATTTTTGATTCTCCTATTATAAAAACTGCGGGAGTTTCAAGAAATTTAAGTTTTTGGAGATTTCCTACCAATTTCTCCCCTCCTATTCTTTGTTTGGAAGAAGAGATATTTGACAACCCTTTCTCCCCAGAAGTTGTGAAGTGAAAGGAGAGAGCTTTGACCTTACACGAATTTCCTACTCCTCCTCCTGTTAGAGCTTTTGCAGTCGCAGAAGGGGAGACTTATGTTCCCTCAAGCCCCTTGTCTTCACCTCCTAGGAACATTGTCCCAGTTTCACATAGCCCAACTCCATCCCCTCCGGGTTCTCCTCCAGTCCACATACAAATGGCAGGAGCTAATCCACCCAAAAATAGGATGGAATCTATAATAGCTACTAGGTATTCCCCTTTTGTTTTGCCTCAACCTATGAATTCCCTCCTAGTGGATGGATACCTTAAGCAGTTTCCCAAGTTCACATGCGAGGGAGACATAACCGCAAAGGAACACCTTGAATACTTTTACAATTTTACAGATTGTCATGTCATCATGGATGTATATGTATGGATGAGGATTTTTTTTCATAGACTTGAGGGCGAGTCTAGGAAGTGGTTTAGGGCATTGCCTCCTAGATCTATTGATGGGATTGAAGCCCTAGATGAAGCCTTCTTAAAGAATTTGGGGGATAGAAAGGATTTCCTTTACTATATTACAAAGTTTGGATCACTGAATAAAAAGGAAAGGGAATCTGTTTCTAACTTCTCAAAGAGATTTAATAAAATGTATAGAAAAATTCCCACTAAGGTTAAGCCTACATAAACCTCTGCAAAGATTACTTATTCTAGTTCTTTTGACCCTGATTTTTACCTCCTGTTAACAGAAAGGAGAGCTACCTCCTTGGCTCATATGCAAGATGCAACCATTGAAGTAGAATCCAATATTATGGCAGTTGATGAGCTTAGAAGTAAGGCTGACAGGGACAAAAGAAGGCGAAGGTATGAAACTTAAACCTCTTCCTCTACTGCCCACCCTTAAGATGATGAGCTTACCAAATTAGTAAGATATCTTTTTACTGATATGGAGAAGGTAAAAAATGAAGCAAGACATACCTATAGAAGTACTCAAAATGCTGATAACAAAGGTACCTTCAGGAGACCTAATAATTCTCCTCAGATACTTCCAAGAGATCCCAGAAACAAAGGAATGATCAAAGGATCCAAACCCCTTTGCAAAACAACCTTTTAGATGAAGAAGATGAAGAGGATGAAGAAGATGATCCTGAGATCCATTGCTTGGGTTACACCCCTCCATCCCCTCACTTGACCAAGTCTTCATATGGGGAGTCCTTGATGGATAATCAAATAAATGAATTAAGTAAGGGAGAGAAGGAAAAACATAATCCTAATAAATATAATCTGAGATCTAAAAAGAAGGGGGAAAAGACTAATGCTTCAAATCAACCCTAAAAAACAAAGAATTTTGCCAAGGCTGTGAAAGTTGGCAGAAAGAAAAAAGATGCTCAAAACCCCCCAGTTTTGATTCAAGATCCTACCCCAGAAGTGAAGGAGATTCTAAAATCTCCATCTTCTTTCATTTTTGAAAATGAGGTCCAAAAAATCAAGATCTCTTTACCATTTTTAGAACTAATAAAAATTAAAGAATTTAGAAAATATCTTTCCAGTGAGTTGTTGCTCGAATCCTCCTCAAATACCACTGGTTCATTAAATCTCCAAGATGAAAATACATCAATCATCTTAGGTCCTTTGATATAATATAGAGATGATTCGTCCCCTCCCTTCTATACGTCACTGAACATACATGATAAGGTGTTGCATATATGTTTGTTAGACTCAGGGGCATCTCACAATCTCATGCCCAAAGCAGTCATGGATGAAATTGGATTATATATCACAAAGGCCTACCATGAATTATATTACTTTGACTCTAGGAAAGTGAAGTGTCTTGGGGTCATCAAAGATCTGGTTGTGACCTTATTTTACTTTCCCATGAAAAGTGTGGTCATGGATATTGTAGTGGCTGATGTTCCCCCCAAGTTTGGCATGCTATTGTCAAGATCTTGGATAAAAAGACTTGGGGGAACTTTAAAGATGGACCTCACATATGCCATTGTTCCTGTATTTGGGGGTGAGCATAGAAGACTTTATAGGGAAGCTCAATTGGACTACATCATTAGTGATGAAGTAGACCCCACCAACCATCCTATTTTTTCCCTTGACACCGATTTGGGATCCAACATATTGAAGCTCATTGATGCTCCTGAAATCCCTCTTAAAATCATAAAACAATCCATCACTTCTTGTGAAACCCCTCCTCCAACTACCCTTATTTGGAATATGTTCTTTGATGGAGCCTGTTCTAAGGAAGGTGTTGGTGCTGGAGTAATATTCGTTTCACCTTATCAAGAGACTATACCTCTATCATACAAGTTGGAATTTGAATCCACCAACAATGTGGTAGAGTATGAAGCTTTTGTTTTGGGTTTAAGGGCTGCGAAAGACATGGGAATTGAAGATCTATCAATATTTGGGGATGCATAGCTAATTATTCATCAGATAAAAAATATTTATCAAGCTAAACACCCTAGGCTTAAAACTTACAAAAAGGAGGTGTGGTTCCTAATTGACTATTTCTTATTAGCTTTCAACATTTCATTTATTCCAAGAAAGGAGAATACCATGGATGATACTTTGGCTATTTCAACAAGCCATTTCAGAGTCCTACTGCCACCTAAACTCAAATATGATGTGGAGGTGAAATATAGACCCTTTATAACTAACAATGTCAAGCATTGGAAGGTGTTTGAGGATGATCTTGAGATCAAAAAATTCCTTGAGTCCGTTGATGAATTCTCTGCATTACATATTGACCAAGATCATGATTTTGAAAGCAATCTGCGTAGTGATGTTTTTCTAAACAAAATTGCCAATCATCATGTTGTTCAGCTTCCTAGCAATCATATTACAAAGGGACTAGTTCCTTTAGAAAGGTTGTTCGATGGGAATGATGTGGCAGTAAAGGTTAAAGGCTCAACTGATAATGCTGATATAAATGAGTACAATATTGGTACAGAGAAAGATCCCAAATTTGTCAAGTTGTCAAGCAACTTGTCAAGAGAGAAAAGGGACGAACATGATGAGCTGTTAAAAGAGTTTGCTGATGTGTTTTCCTGAACATATGAATATCTCAGGACATATGACACAAGTATCATTGAGCACAAGATCCAATTGAAGGAAGAGTCCAAGCCATTTAGGCAGAAGTTGAGACAAATAAATCCTATGTTGCTTCCCATTATGGAGAAATAAGTAAAAAAGATTTTGGATTCCCAGATTATCATTCCTTTGAGGTATTCTGAATGGGTGGCCAACTTGGTTCCAGTGAGAAAGAAAAATGGAGAAATCAGACTTTGTGTGGATTTCCGAAATCTGAACAAAAACTCTAAGAAAGACAATTACCCCTTGCCCAATATGGAACACATATTATAGAGGGTGACAGGGGCATCTAGAAAGTCTATGATTGATGGATTTTCTAGCTACAATCAATTCTTTGTCTTTCCTGAAGACATAGAGAAGACAACCTTGACCACTTCTTCGGGTAAATTCGTGTATGCTAAGATGCCCTTTGGATTGATGAATGCAAGAGAAACCTTTGAGCGAGCCATGGACATAGATTTTATTGGAGAAAAGGACAAGTTTGTGGTCATTTATTTGGACGACATAACAATGTTCTCAAAATCTGATGAAGAACATCATGACCATTTGAAAAGGGTCTTTTCAAAATGCAGAAAGTTTGGTCTATCGTTAAATCCAAAGAAATCATTATTTTCCATGAAAGAAGGGAAACTATTGGGGAACATTGTGTTAGATGAGGGGGTAAGGATTGATCCAAGTAGGGTAGAAGCTATCCAAACTTTGTCACCCCCTAGATCCAAGACAGAAGTTTAGTCCTTCTTGGGAATTTTTTTTTTTTTAGAAGGTTTGCTTCAAATTTTTTTGAGCTGGTAAAGTTTATCAAAACCATCCTGAGGAAGGGAAATGAGATCAAGTGGACTTCTGAAGCTCGTAATTCTTTAAATCAGATAGCAAAGGCCTTGACTGAAGCACCTTTGCTTATCAGTCCTGACTACTCCAAGGAGTTTCTAATTTTCTCTTTTGCCTCATCTGACATGATAGCATATGTTTTATTGCAGAAGAATGCTGAAGGATTAGAGTAGCCCATTTCCTTTTTCAGTAGGTCACTGAGAGATGCTGAAATAAAATATGACATCATGGAAAAACAAGCCTATGCATTGGTTAAAGCTCTCAAAGATTTCAGATTTTATGTACTACATTCAAAAGTCATTGCATATGTCCCTTCAACTTCTGTGAAGGAGATCCTCATTCATCCTAACATAGACGGAAGAAGGAGTAAGTGGATTGCCAAGATCCTTGAATTTGATCTTGAAATAAATCCTACCAAATTGGTTAAAGGTCAAGGTTTAGCTAGGTTACTGGCTGAATCTAATTGTAAATCCTTGGGGGTCAATTTCATCAACATTTGTTCATATAATTAGCAATATGAGTTGTCTGATGAAGATCCTCAAGTCACACCCCCATTGGCAAGATGCATTTGGTATAAAGACATTATATTTTTCCTACATAAGTTGTAGCCTCCTAATGGCATGGAAAAGAGAAAGGTAAGAGCCTTGAAGCTAAAATCAATTAAATATTGTGTGATTGATCAAGTATTTTATTGGAAAGACTCTTTAGGAGTGTTGTTGATATTCCTAGACCCACATGAAGCCCAACATATTATATATGATTTTCATGATAGTTCATGTGGGGGGCATCACTTCTGGAGAACCACAACCTATAAAATTCACAGGGATAGGTATTCTTGGCCTATTCTCTTTACTGATGTTTATGCAAAGATCAGGGCTTGTGTTAAGTGTCAGAAATTCTTTGGAAAGAAGCAACTCAAGTCTCTACCACTAAAACCCGTGGTAGCTTCAGGGCCCTTTCAGCAGTGGGGCCTAGATTTTATTGGGGAAATTCATCCTGCTTCAAGTGGTCAACATAGGTGGATCTTGACTGCCACCAAATACTTTACCAAGTGGATAGAGGCCATCCCCACAATAAATTATTCCCACAAACTAATAATCAATTTTCTTGTGGATATTATGGAAATATTTGTTTGTCCAAATATAATTGTCATGGATAATGTTGCATCTTTCAAAGCTGAACCACTGATTAAGTTTTGTGAACACTTTGGAATCACATTGATTCACTCTACTCCTTACTATCCCCAAAGGAATGGACTGGAAAATTCCTCTAACGCGAGCCTTATTAAGATCATCAAAATACTGTTAGAGGACAATAAGAAAGCATGGGATTCAAAGCTTAAATTTTCTCTATGGGTTGATCGAGTGACAAAAAAGAGATCTCTTGGTGTCTCTCCTTTCTAGCTTGTGTATGGAGTTGATGCCATCTTTACTTCTCAACTCTCCTTTCCTGTGGGAAAATTCTTCCATGACTACCAGAGAGAACCAGATGATATGATTAGAAGAATACAACAGCTGGTAGAAGTGCAACAGACTAGGGAGAAACTACTGGACAAAGCACATGACCATCAATAGAAGATCAAGTAGGCCTTTGAAAAGAAGGTAAACAAAAATGATTTCTAGCTAGGAGATATAGTACTCAAGTGGGATGCACCTAAACAAGATAAAGGCGACCACGGTAAATTTGAGGCCTTATGGATCGACCCCTTCAAAATTTCTGAGGTTTTTTCAAATAATACTTACAAGTTGCAGGATTTGGAGGATGCTGAAGTTTTTGGTAGCCCTGTAAATGGGCATTTTCTGAAGACGTTTTTTACTTAAGCCATGAGTGGCTTCCCATGTCATTGTAAATATCATTTTTCTTTTTCTTTTGATTTTTATAAGTGACTCCACAACCCAATACTAAGGCACCGAAACTCCAAAAGGAGTTATTAGAGCCTTACATGGAGGTCTCTCTCCCCCATGGAGCCTATATGTTAACACAAGTAGCTGCAGACTGTTTCTTAAGAATTAGAAAGAAATTGAGGTTTACCCTCAAGAGAATTATGGTGTAAATCATGTGGCATTCTGCCCATGATTTCCATAGGGAAAATGAAAATATTGGAGGCCTAAGCAGCTCAAGCACCCTCCTGACATCTGTCCCACTCACATTCCACTCTCCCTTACACATCACTTCCTCCCCGCCTATCAAACCTCCCTCATTCCTCTGCCACCTCTGCCTTTCCCTTGCCACCGCAACCTCGTCCCAACCTCCGCTCCCCCAATATCTTCCTTCCACATGGTCATTTCTCACTCCTTGGGCCATGCAAGTTTTCACCAAGCACCTCGCTCAACATCACCCTTGTGCATACACTATCATACCACCACCTGCAAATCTCGCATTGGTCACAGATAAAGACCATTCATGGCCTCGAGGGATCAAGATGGACTCACAAAAGTCATTGGCACTGTCTGAGAACAATTATGGGTCTCAGGCCCAGTCCTAATCCCAATGAAGATATTTATTGAATATTGTGGGTAGTAGTTGAGACCTCGCCTCATCCCATAAATTGAAAATGTTGCAGATATCATCCATGAAGGCGCACTTACGACCCAAATCTTCCTTATGGGTAATTTTTCCTGTAAAGCACATAACTATGCTTGTTTCGCATCTGACATAATGAGGTCTGCACAACCTAACAGAGCGGGCGCTGACTGAAGGATTTGAAGGCAATGATTTGATCACATTCCTGGTGGTTGCAACATTTTAGTATATGCAGGTAGTTTTGATAGTTTGTTAAGGTCGGATGGTTGAGCTACGCTTCCGTATTGTAAAACTTTTGATGAAGAACTCTAGTTCTCTAGTTATGTATTTTTATATGAGACTTCTTGTTTAATGAAATTCAACTTCTTTTTCATCCTATTTTCCTCTGATACTGAAGCGTCCATGATTGAAGGATTCACATGGATTGTTTTGACTGTATTGTAATGTATGTTTGATTGCAATGTTGTTATTTACGTTCTTCAGTTTCCTGAAGTTTTGAATCCAAGAGGATATTGTATTTGAATATTTTCCTCCTTAGGCTGCCAGAAGACCTGATGTCTATGACATGCCTCTACACTTTCCTCACCAAAGTCTTCCCTCCATTCACCCTTACTCCAACTTACCGACTGAAGTTATTTAAGACCTCACCTGCATGTGCATACCAGTCCAGTTTTCTGAGTTAAAACGATATCATCTTGAGTCCACGCCCATTTTATCTCTTTAAAACCAACCTGTGACATGAAACTATGATGGGTACTGGGCTTACCTCCAATGCAATATGGAGGTGACTTCTAGTGCTAACATGAATAAAAAAGAAATTTTGCGTTGCTAGGACACCTCAACAGAATGGAGTTGTTGAAATAAAGAACATGACAGTACAGGAAATGGCTCGAACAATGCTAATGGATTCCAAATTGAAAGATATATTTTGGACACAGGTAGTGCATAAAATAGTTCACATTCAAAACATAGTAATACTCAGAAACAACACTGCCAAAAATCCCTACGCGCTATGGAAAGGAGGACCAACAAATGTGAAGCACTTTAGAGTTTTTGGATGCAAATGCTACATCAAAAGAGAAGATGGCAGAATGGGAAAGTTTGACTCTCGTGTGGACAAAGGAGTACTTGTTGGTTACTCAAGTACAAGGAAATCATACAAGTGTTACAATTCAAGATTGAACAAAGTTGTGGAAAACATCAATGTAACAATTAATGAAACATGCAGACCAGATCAAAGGAAGAAGAAAATGAATCAATGGAACAACCTTTTGAAAAGGAAGAAAAAGATGAAAAAGAAGTAGAAGAGAAAGATGAAGAGAATTTGACAGAAGCAAAAGAGCAAGTTCAACAAGTGTCTCCAAAGACACCTAGCAGACGAGTATAGAAGAATCATCCTTCAGATCAGATTATCAGAAACAAAGATGCAGGAGTTGAGACTAGAAGAAGAATCCATTCACTAGAACAACCACACCTAACACTCTTATCTACAATTGAACCAAACTATTTTGAAGAAGCCAACGAGGACATATTTTGGAATAAGGCCATGGATGAAGAATTGGATCAAATAGAGAAAAATGACACTTGGGAATTGGTTCCAAGACCAAAGAATAAGAATAAATTGAATGAAGATGGACAGGTTACAAGGAACAATGCTAGATTAGTATGTAAAGGATATGCACAGATTGAAGGAATCGAATTTGAAGAGACATTTCCCCCAGTTTCCAGAATGGAAGCAATCTGTTTTCTTTTAGCTTATGCATGCTCCAAAAATATTAAAGCGTATCAGATGGACGTAAACTCAACTTTTCTGAATGGGGAACTTGAAGAAGAAGTCTACATTGAACAACTAGAAGGATTTCAGTTGTTAGAGAATGCATACTATGTGTGCAAATTAAAGAAGACCTTGAATGGTATAAAACAGGCTCCTAGAGCATGGTACTCTAGACTGGATAAATATCTACAATAGGAAGGTTTCATAAAAGGAAGTGTAGAGAAAAACATCTACATCAAGGTAAGTCAAGGTAATATTTTATTAATTGAAGTTTATGTTGATGATATTATTTTTGGTAGTGATGATGACAGGTTAAGCTAGGAATTTTCAAAGGATATGCAGAATGAATTTGAAATGTCATTACTTGGAGAACTATCCTTCTTTCTGGGACTTCAGATACATCAAAGCAACCAAGGAATTTTTATTTCTCAAACCAAGTATATCAGAGAAATGTTAAAGAGGTTCGGAATGGAAGATTGCAAACTAGTTATCATTCCCATGCAAACCAGTTACAAGTTAAGAAAAGATGATGATTCAAAGTCTACAGATCAGAGGCAATACATGTAAATGATTGGAAACCTACTATATGTGACATCATCCAGACCAGATGTAATACAAAAATTTGGACATGTGGCATGATTTCAAGAAGCACCAAAGGAATCACATGTATTAGCAGTGAAGAGAATTTTCAGATATCTCAAAGAAACATAAAAGTTTGGATTATGGTATCCAAAAGGAAAGGATCTATCTCTTATTGCCTACACAGATGCATATTGGGTAGGTTGTATTGATGACTGAAAAAGAACAAGTGGAGAAACTTTCTACTTGGGTGAGTGTTTAGGATCATGGCTAAGCAAGAAACAATCATCATTATCTCTATCTACAGTCGAGGCAGAGTATATTGCTGCAGTAGCATGTTGTACACAGGTTCTTTGGATGAAACAAACTTTGACAGATATACAGGTTGATTATGATGAGCCCATTCAAATATATTGTGATAATACAAGTGCCATCGGTATCTCAAAGAACCTGGTGATGCACTCCAAGACAAAGCACATTCCAATCAAGTATCACTTTCTATCGGAACAAGTTGCAGGAAATAACATCATAGTTGAGTATGTGGGAACAAAAGAACAAGTGGGCGGAATTTTTACAAAACCACTTCCATGGGAAGCCTTTGAGTATCTTCACCAGAGACTCAGAGTTATTTCTACTCCAAAATGAATGAGGTTGAATGCTTATATTATATGTCTTATATGTACATGAGAAAGCACCATAAAGAGGGAAGTTCAGTCAGGGGGAGAAAACCCATATGGAAAGATACATTTTCCATTTATGACAAAGGGGGAGAGATTCATCAGATGTAGAGGACAAAATAATGGTTCTAGGGGGAGAAATTGTCACATAGATGCAAAGGATAGAGGCATGGTTCCAGGGGGAGAAATGGTCACATAGATGCAGACGATAGAGGCATGTTTCCAAGGGGAGCATGAGTGATATGGATTTGGTATTGCATGACATAATTTTAGTTTTGCATCAGAGTGTTTACATCAATGCTAAAGGGGGAGATTGTTGATTAAGGTTGGTTTTCATTCATGTCAACCCTTGAAGAAAGCCCGATAGCACATAGGTTTGGGTAATGGACCCAAGTTTTTTTTATGTGAATATTACTCATTATTTTCTTATCATGGTTGATAATAAGTAGAAATGGATGAACTCCAAAGTGGCCCCCTTATGGTGAAAGCCCTCATGGGAAGACACTTTGTGGATTGAGTTATCCTAGAAGTATGGTTAGAGAACCAATGATTATTTATGGAATAATGAGATGAAGGTCAGTGAATTTTTCAGTGAAACTATCCTATATGGATAGTGATTGTCATTCAATTTCCGTTGGTATGTGGAACGTCACATAACTCCTCACAGTTAGAGAGTTATGGCCATGAGAAGTTGGAGAACCCATGTTTGGGTAATGGACCCAAGTTTGTTTGATGGATAATGGTATGAGTTTTGATATATTTGCAGGTCATACTGTTATATATGGATAGTACATTCCATTCCATTTCTAGTGGTATGTGGAACATCACATAACTCACGGTTTGAGAGTTATGTCCTTACGAAGTTGGAGGACCCTCATATGTCATCTAGAAGTCCCAAAAGGTCAAAGTAGTCAAAGTGGTTTAAGATATTTTAGAAGGTAAATAATAAAGTGAATTGATGATTCTAATATAATTCAAAGTGAATAAAAATGAATTATTTAAATAAAAAATTTAATGGATAAATTAGAAGTGGGTTAACCCTACAATAAGGAAAGTGGACAAAGTGACCTAGAAGATGTTTTTTAAGGAAGCTACTTGGAGAGTATAAATAAGAGGCATGACTCTCTCATTTTAGATCACACTTGAGAATATTGAATATATATAGGTGTCTAAGGTAACCAAATGATATCTAAGCCGAATTTTTGAGGGAAGGTGAAGAAAAGAAGGCCAAAATTCAAGGAAGGATAAATTCTTTTGATGATGATTTCCAAGGTATGTTATTTATAGGTCATCTCACCATTTTCACAATAATATTTTTTATGTAATGATTCATACCATGAAATTTATATTCAATTGAGGACACATATCCAAGTATATGTGGTAAAAAATTCATCTTTTGGGTCATTGTATTTTTGGAGTTACACTCCGTGGAAAATAGGGTTTGTGGCTAGTCCTGAAACTAGTCTAAAACATGTGTTTCGGGTAAAAATGCCATAACTTCTTCATAAAAGATCCAAATTCAGTAAGACCAAATGTGTTGGTTATAATAAAGTATTTATTATTCTTTGTAACATTTTTATATCGATTCAACAAATATTTCGTGCGGGGTATGCTATACAATGTCGCTCTCTAGAATAAGCCATAATTCAACAAGATATGCCATTTTTGATATACCTCCTTTTCTGAGAGGTTTCAAGCAGTGACACCTGGAGGAATTGTATAAAACACACTAAATAACATTGTATATCCTTTTCAGATCATTTTTCATTACAAGTACAAAGTTATGATTATTTCAAGTTAGGGTTGTTGACTAATCCAAAACTAGTCATGTGAGACTAAAGAAAAGTTTGATGAAAATGATAGTCTCTTGTTGTTAAAGTTAAGGAAGGTTTGAAGGTATGTGATCATATACACCAGGTCTATTGCAAATTTACAAATCATATTTGTATGATGAAATTGATGAGGGATTTTGGTTAAGGTACATGTTGTGTACATGGTTGAGACAAGTAGTTGATGAGTAGTTGAAACATGATTGGTACATATTTGGTACATGGTTGGTTGCACTTGTTTATGGTACATTTTGATTACAGGTTGTTTGGTACAGGTTGGTGCATGGTTGATGCACTTGTTTATGGTACAGGTTAATTATAGGTTGAGGTACAGGTTGATGCATGGTTCAGGTTTATTGGTACATGTTTATAGTGACATATGTCAAAGTGATATTGTGACCATGGTTCCATCATTCTACTTCTACTTCAGGGCAGTTGGATGAGGCAAGGACAGGTGGTTGTAGCCACCTTTCGTTTGTAGCCAAAGAACATAGGGGGTTGTAGCCTCCTTCTGGTTGTAGCTAGAGAATTGGGGAGTTGGATCTTCCCTAAGGTTTTAGTCTGAGAAAAAAGGGGGTTGGAGCCTCCTTCCAGTTGCAGTTGGAAAACAAAGGAATTTGGTGCTTCCAATGAATGTAATTCTTCAAGACATATAATAAAAAACATTATGTGGTTTTCTCCCGCTTTGGGTTTCCAAGTAAAACACTGGTGTACTGTGTATGTGTATGATTGTTCATTTTTTCATTGCTCATTATTGGATGATAATTATACATTGATATAACACTTGGATTATTTGGTTTAAAAAGGATTATTATTTCTCTATTACTGATTCACCCCCCCTCTCATTAATCCAACACCCTTTTCCCAAAAAAATGAAATTGAGAAAATGGTTCAAGAATTTCTTAACACAGGTGTTATCCTCCCTAGTACAAGACCCTACTCTTCTCCTATGGTCATGTTCATGAATAAAGAGGGTTCTTTGCACATTTGTCCTGACTTTCGTGCCCTCAAAAAACTCACCATTAAAGACAAATTTCCCATTCCTGTCATTGATGACCTCTTGGATGAATTAAGTGGTGCCTAGTTCTTCACTAAACTTGATCTTCATTCTGGCTACCACTAGATCCATATAAAGAGGCATACATTCCTAAGACTTCAATTATAACTCATGAGGGCCACTATGAGTTTTTGGTCATGCCCTTTGGCTTGTGTAATTCTCCTTCCACTTTCCAAAGCCTCATGAATCATGTCTTCCATCCTTTTCTCCGTCATTTTATCTTAGTTTTATTTGATGATATCCTCATCTATAGAAAAACCTGGAAAAACCATCTTTCTCATGTGGATCGAGTTCTCCAGCTACTCTCTCAACACCAACTTTTCCTGAAACAATCTAAATGTGCTTTTGGCGCCTCAAAAGTCGAGTACTTGGGTCATCTTGTTGGCAAGGACGATTCTAGGGTGGATCCTGAAAATATTGAAGCTATGCAATAATGGCCTCACCCAAATACTCTCGAAATATTGCATGGATTTCTGGGCTTAACAGATGATTATCGCAATTTTGTTAAGAATTATGGAAATATTGCGACACCTCTGAGTGCACTCCTTAAAAAGAATTCTTTCACTTGGAATCCAATAGCTGCTCAGGATTTTCAAACCTTGAATATGGCCATGTGAACCACTCCAGTCCTAGCCCTTCCTGATTTCACAAATACCTTTGTCCTGGAATGTGATGCTTCAGGGAAAGGAATTGGCACTGTCCTTATGCAAGAGGGTCGGCCTTTGGCCTTTACCAACAAATAACTTTCTGAACTAAATTTGGGAAAATCAATCTATGAAAAGGAAATGTTGGCTATTTTGCATGTCGTTGATCTTTGGCACCCTTATCTATTGGGGCAATGCTTCCAAATTAAGACAGATCATCAAAGCCTCAAGTATTTTCTGGAACAACACATTTCCTCCCGAGAGTAACAAAAATGGGTGACTAAGATATTTGGATATTCTTATGAGATCATTTAAAAGAAAGGAAAAGACAATGTGGTTGTGGATGCACTTTCCCGAAAATATGAATATGAAGGGTCCCTTTTTTCTCTCTCCTTCATTGTACCAGATTGGCTCCAAGTCGTTCGTCAGGAATGGCTACACGATCCCAAATGTTCGCATCCGATACAACAATTGAAGTCCAATTCTCCAGTTTCCTAAGGGTACTATTGGCTCCATCATGAGCTTCGATACAAAGGCCATTTGTATTTAATTAAAAAATCAAAATTTAAATCCAAGGTACTTTCTGAGCTTCGTGCTACACCCACAGTTGGGCACTCCAAGTTTACCAAAACATATGATAGGGTCAAACATTCTTTTTTCTGGGATGGTATGAAATAGGATGTTCGTAATTTTGTGGTTGAATGTGATGTGTGTCAACGCAATAAGGGTGGAACCGTCAAATCTCCTGGCACACTACAACTTCTTCCGATTCCACCTACTATTTGACAGGATATCTCTATGGATTTTATTACAGGCTTACCTAAATCGGGAAAAAAATCAATTATCATGGTGGTAGTTGATCGCCTTTCCAAGTATGCTCATTTCTATGCTCTTCAACACCCATTTACAACATCCACTGTGGCTCAAATTTTCATGGATCAGGTCTTCAAGATTCATGGCATGCCACCTTCTATTGTTTCTGATTGTGACCCAAATTTCACTAGCAATTTTTGGCAAGAAATGTTCAAGATACAAGGCACCCAACTGCATCTCAACACAACTTATCATCCCCAAACTGATGATCAAACTGAAGTTGTCATCAAGTGTTTGGAAACATATTTGAGGTGTTTTGCATTAGAGAAGAAAAATCAGTGGGATCATTGGTTAACACTAGTTGAATGGTGGTACAACACTTCATACCATACAACTACCCACATTACTCCCTTTTAAGCGATATATGGATAAAATCCACATTCAGTTCTCTCATATTTACCATATTTCTCGAAGGTCCAAGCTGTTGACCAAACGCTTACAGTTCGAGAGGCTATTCTCCGTACCCTAAAAGAGAATTTGGTCATGGCCCAGAATCACATGAAGAAACAAGTAGATTAAGATCTCTTTGAACATCAATTTGTAGAAGGGGATCAGGTGTTTCTACGACTGCAACCTTACAAGCAAAATTCCATCAGGGCTGACCATTGTCAAAAATTGACACCCAAATTTTATGGTCCTTATACTGTTCTCAAGCATGTGGGACAGGTGGCCTGTCAGTTATCTTTTCCCAATCATCCTAAGCTACACCATGTTTTTCATGTTTCCTACTTAAAGAAGGTGATTGAAACTAAGTTCCAAACTCAAACCAACCTTCCCGAGTTGGATGAAGAAGGCTCCATTTGGCTACAACCACAAGAAGTTTTGGACCAGCGTGGGCGATGCCTGCGTCAGAGAACCATCAAGGAATTTTTAGTCCAGTGGAAGGATACAACCCCAGCCGATGCCACTTGGGCACCAACTAACATTCTGCAACAATTTCCACATATCAATCCTTGAGGACAAGGTTTTTTTTAAGGGGGAGGACATGTTAGGGACCTAACCCCTCACATAGGTAGAATAATATATTCCAATGTAATAAAGGTAAATATTAATAAGGCCTAGCAATAGGGAAGAATAAGTCAAATGTAAGAAGACTTAATAGAAGCTTCCGCTTCTAGAAGGATCTTCCTCTAGATGGTTCTTTTGATAGACATATTTATTATAAATAGGGGTCGAGGGTATGAGAACTTTTGTCTTGTATATTATTGTAATAGAGCTCTTCTTGACTAGAAGTTTCCCCATCGAAGAGGGAAGTGAACATTGCTCTCAGTAATCAAAGTGCTCTTTCTGGTGTTATTCTGGTATAATTTTGGTATTAATGTGGTGTTGTTTTGGTTATATTGTTTTTCATCTTCCATTTCTAGCATTTTATTTCTGTCCTGCATACTTTTTATATTTGGAATATTACATTTAACACTTTAAATCTAAGCAACATTTTGGGTTTTAAATGATGACAACCAACTGATCTAATGAAACAATCGTGCTTGTAGAAGAATGACTTGCTAAATGAACCTCACATTCTAAGGGTTTATTGGACCATTAATCTCTGAAATGTTTTTGTTAGAAGGGTTTATTGGATGGTTGAATCTTTCAAATGTAAGTACAAAGTGTATTAGAGTATTGATCTTACATTTTGCTGGGGCATTTGCATTCACATAACACTAAAGGGAATTATGTTCTTTAAGTCTTATTAGTCCTTGCTTGCATAGGGACTATAGCTTTTGGTTACATAGTCAAACTTTATTGATCACATATTAGTTAACCACTTTTCTGTAACATATTACAAGTTTTGTAAAATTTATATTAATCCCAATTTTTTATTAAATGAAAACATATTTATCCAATATTTTAAATAGGTACATTCATTTCTTGATTGGTCTATGGACTATGATGAGACTTAATTTTCCCTGTTGTGTGCTATTTTTTAATATATTTGTTAGACTTAGAATTTTATTTTTTTTGATAAATAATTTGAAAATTTTATAAACGCACCACACACTATTCCATTTTAATTGAATTTCTGTAAAGCGTGCAGGTTCTTGGAAAAGTTTAAGGAAAGACGATTGCAGTCCACTCAACAAGTTGCATGATCCTCGATCCTCCATAGCTAGAAATGAATCTTATATTGATCCTCTACCTCTTGCAAAATTTCGACTCAACCAATGAGTATTATAATTGAATCCAAAGCCGATTCAATTTCATTCTATGAAGAGAAGAAGGAAACATTAATCAAATCGGAAAACTAGGGAATTCTGAAAGATCATGGTTTCAGAAAAAGAAACAAGAACAAAGGGACCTATCAGATCTATCAAGACCACGAAATGGGGAAGAAAGACGCTGGAAGCGCACCATTCTATCTTTCCAACAATTAAACCCACCTATGTTCGCCTTCATAACTTCACCATCTTTCTTGTGTGTTGTTGTAGATGGAGTTTGTAGAATACTTCAATATAATGTGTTATTCTTTGAGTAGGAATAACTTTGGATTGACATATCTTGGAAGATAAAAACGAGTTTGAGGAGATTTTCAGTGTTGCATTCCTTTTATTTTTTAATGCAAATGGAATGAATCTATATTTACATTAACATCTGCATTATAGGTTAATGTTGATTTTGTTTTCCATTTATTTGTTTGTCACATTTCCCAAGCACTCTAGGGTAGTAATCCTATGAATTAATTTTTCTTCTGCTCAATTTTGAGACTAATAGAACTCCTCTCTAAAAAGGAGAGCTCAAAATCCATTAATGTTAATAATTTATACCTAAATAAACTCTTTGACAAACAACCCAATTTGGAAATTAATGGTAAGTAATTCATTTTTGAAAGAAAAAAACCCATACATAACTTACTTAAACAAGGGAAATAGCTGCAAAGAAGCTAGTCCCTGCCTCTTGAAAAATCTAAGCCTTTGTATGAAAAATGCAATTATATATTATTATCCTAATTTTAAGAGTTTCAAAATGTAATGATTGGAATTATAAAGGGAGTTTCGTAACCTAAGGGGTGTGCCCCTAAAGGTCAAGTGACTAAGTTCATTGTATGTTGAGGGTAACTTGGTGACTTGACATATGACATTTTACTAGTAATGATCATGAGATCTAATGCTTGATGCACAACTCTGCTACCATCAATGCTAAATTCTCTATTAAAAGAACGTCTAGAGACGCACAACGTTGTTACCATCAATTATTAAGAGTAAATTCATAGACTTTAACCATATCAAATTTTCCTTTCGCTGAAATCTTGATTAACATATATGTGTGCCATCTATTGTTATAACATTTTGTTCATTTATTATTTATAATTGTTGAACAAAAAACGTATAAAGGAATTCCTTATGAGTATTAAATAAATGAATAACAACAAGCGATTTGTTATAAATCTCTAATCAATTATGCCTTTAAGAACAAACTGTTGAATGAATAGAGAGAACACTATACATATTCTCCTATGGGCTCACGATATTAAAAGATGGTCCAAAATATCTGAAATGCCTAGGATAAGTTAAAATTTCGCTGTTGCATATTTATGGAATTTATGGAATTATTGTTGTTGTATAAGTTAAACTTTCATTGTTGTATAATTGCTTAGTAATTGTATATTTATGGATTTTTGAAATATATATTTTTTTTAATGCCTCATTTAGGATTATCTGGTTCCAATTTGTTGTACATTATGCGATAATGGTATGCCAAAAAAATTCTTATATGGAACAATAGATGTATAGTGCTATAATTTGATGAATATCAATATGTAATTATCACTAAAAGAACTACACGCTAGCTAAGTTAATCTTTGTAATTGGATAGTAATGTCACAGGATATGTAGTTAATGTCGAATCAATTAATCTTAGGTTATGTATAGACTTAATATGGGTTTTTATCAAAATTGCGAGTAATAATCATAACATAATATTATAGTTTTGATTAAGTTTCCATTATATTGAATTATGGTATGATATTATTGATACAATATCTTTTAAAACAAGGGAAATTATTTAACAATGACCAATTATTGTTTGTTCATGTAAATAACTTGTATTTGTATTTTATTCCCAGAGAATAACTATTGCTGGCATAATGCTAAATTATATATTAAAAGAACATATGTAGATCTAGTTCTTGATGCATAGCTTTGTTACCATAGAGTAAATTCATAGTCTTTAACCATACCTGATTGTCCTTTCACTGGAATCTTGATTAACATATATATTTTCCATCTATTTTTATAAATATGTTTTTGTTTATTATTTATAATTGTTGAACAAAAAACGTTTAAAGGAATTCCTTATGAGTACTTAATTAATGAACAATTGTTGTACATAAAAGGTATACAGGAATTTCTTATGACTACTTAATTAATGAATAATAACAAGCTAATTACAATATAAATCTCTAATCAATTATGCCTTTAAGGACACAATGAAAATTAGGTCCATGGGACTCAAAATCACATCATGCTACAATGGAAATGTGGGAGTGACTAAGGCATCTGTTGAAAAGGAAAGAGAAACGAATAATAATATAGAGAAGTAAAAACAAAAATAACAAAATATCAAAACCAAAGGCTAAACCCAAATAGGTAAACCCTAGACAATAAAGTAGAGACCAATCATGTGTAAGAGGAGAGGAATAATAAGAGTTGTTGTAGAAGAATATGATGTACTATAGTAATTAAAATCATTGTTACCAGATTGATCAAACACTAGATCCTAGAAGTAAGTGGAAAAATTTAACTTGGAAGCTGTAGCATACCAGTAGTTGAGTTCGACAATACCAATGTAAAAACCATGAAAAATAATGCAAAGGAGAGAATTAGATAGATATTTCATTGGAACTCAATTTTCTAAAGCATAAATCCAAAGTAAGATTGATTATTGTTTCTTTTAGAAGTATTCATCTTATGGTATTGTTCACTCATTCCCTACAAAAAATCTGAGGCACTTACCCATTTATTTGAATTTTATTATTTGAAATTATTCATACATGTGGCGACACTTACCTTTTTCAGTAGTCTTGTATTTTTTTTGAAATTGTTGTTTCATATGATGTTGAAGACAATATATAACATATGTGCCAAAAAATCCAAGAAATAATGAAGTTTCCTTTATACATTTCAACTACATTATCTAAGCATCATTTGAGTAAGAACTGACTATTAGAATAATGATTGTGGTCATCTCTTGAAGAAGAAAAATATTGTGGAAACAACTAGTGTTCTTGTGGCTTGATCACAACATAAAACAAACATATTATAGAAGTGAAGAATGAAAACATCTCGTACTACAGGAAAAAATGGTTTTACTGCTGGCTTGGTTTTCCTGGTCAACGAATCATAACTGAGCACATTCATAGTTAAAATATATGTCAAATGATTGTGGATTGCTTCTCCACAAAACCTAAACTACTTTGCATTCCTAAAGTGAAGGACCTTGTGTAAAACCTAGTCATGATTGCAATGTGCATGTGGCAGATGGGAATGATCATTAAGTATGGACCTGTAATTGATAATGATCTTGTAAAGAATTACAATAGAAAGAACTTACTGATTATAGTACCATACCATGAAAGGAGCATTTGATAAGCAAGTGATGGATTTCCATGGAATAATTTTAGTTTTCTAAAATTTGTCTAAATCTGAAATTATCTAAGTTTTAACAATTATTGTACACTTCTCTTTGGATCCCTAGGAAGTTAAAAGAGGAGATGATTTAAAACTATTGCATAGAAAAACACCTTTTTATTTTTGCAAGTAGCCTCTAGATATGGAATCGTGGATTTAAAATGTTGTCTTTTTTCATTTTCTTTGGAGAAATTCTGAGCAATTTTATTTTTCTATTATGAAAACTCTTTAGATGTTGGTTGTTCAGGGGAATGAAAATGAAAATTGTTGGCCATAATATTATGTCTGATATAAGGATATTGCTTAATTCCTTTACCAATTCAGTCATTCAGATCAAGATATTCAACATTTCACTTAGAATTAGTTTCATTTGACTACTTCAAGATGTTATAGAGTGTTAGTTCTAAATGTTGTCAACTTTGATATTTTCAACCTTACAATTGAATGGTAAAATTAATTCATCTTAATTTGACAAGCAATAGGTAATTGAATACCCTAAATTTGGTTTGTGTGCTTACCAATACCATTTTCAAGTAATCATCCTTCATTTTTTGTTTTGGAATAATGTAATATATTGGTAAACTAGCACAAATTCCAAGCAATTTTCCATACTTTTCTCCATGAATGTGCTATGGGTGCACATTGAAAACCAATGGGAAACTATGTTGTGTGGACTATTTTCAATGTCATTACAAAGATCCAATATTTAATATGAGAAAATTTTGGGGGTTTTATTGTTTTTCCAATGGACATTACAAACTGAAATTACAAGCTAAGTAAGTGGATTCAAATTTAAATTTTCCACATGTTGGTTTGGTCTCTTGGGATGACCAAGGTTCTAACTACAAGATTACCAACAACCCTTCAACCATCGACCCTTCTAGATACCAAAAGGAAACACAGTGCACAAAGTGCATTGTGTAGTCTCACTCGAGATGACTTCTATGGGTGGCCGCAAGACTTAGATGTTTGCACCCATGGGATGGGATGCATTTCTCTCAGAGGCATTAGATCCACTCAACAGCTAACCCTTGAATACCCATATATTATGATAACTCTAAATCTTACCAGTGACATAGTGTATGAACAACATACTTCATTAACCATTATAGCCACATGTATTCCATGATAGATATTCATCTATTGTACCACAAACTTCAGATCTAAACACTAGCTATGACATTCATTTACTTAGTGTTATTCTGCATATTCCATTAGTTTATTCTTAGTGCGCAATGCTATTTACTTTATCATTTAACATGTTCATAAACTTACTAAAGAAAATACAATCAGAAAAACTGCATACATTCACAAAAAACACAGATATACTGTGGTTCACCCCCCTTGGGGCTACGTCCAAAAATATTTGTCGCTTTAGCTATTTATTAATTTTCTTGTTGACTCTAGTGTTGTGCACTATACATTTATTCCTTCATTGTGCCTGATCTCCACATATTGCCCAAGTCTTTCAACAAGACCTTCTACTCAACTAAAGGACCTACTACAACCTCAACAATACACACTCTAACAAAATGGACAACAACCTTTTTAGTCCAGTGGAGAGATACAACCCTAGATGATGCCACTTGGGCACCAACTAACATTCTGCGACAATTTCCACATCTCAATCCTTGAGGACAAGGTTTTTTTTAAGGGGGGGGGACATGTTAGGGACCTAACCCCTCACGTAGGTAGAATAATATATTCTGATGTAATAAAGGTAAATATTAATAAGGCCTAGCAATAGGGAAGAATAAGTCGAATGTAAGAAGACTTAATAGAAGCTTCCGCTTCTAGAAGGATCTTCCTCTAGATGGTTCTTTTGATAGACATATTTAATATAAATAGGGGTTGAGTGTATGAGAACTTTTGTCTTGGATATTATTGTAATAGAGCTTTGCTCGACTAGAGGTTTCCCCCTCGAAGAGGCAAGTGAATATTTCTCTCAGTAATCAAAGTGCTCTTTCTGGTGTTATTCTGGTATAATTTCGGTATTAATGTGGTGTTGTTTTGGTTATATTGTTGTTCATCTTCCATTTATAGCATTTCATTTCTGTCCTTCATACTTTTTATATCTGAAATATTACATTTAACACTTTAAATCTAAGCAACATTTTGGGTTTTAAATGATGACAACCAACTTATCTAATGAAACAATGGTACTTGTAGAAGAACGACTTGCTAAATGAACCTCACCTTCTAAGGGTTTATTGGACCATTAATCTCTGAATTTTTTTTGTTAGAAGGGTTTATTGGATGGTTGAATCTTTCAAATGTAAGTACAAAGTGTATTAGAGTATTGATCTTACATTTTGCTGGGGCATTTCCATTCACATAACACTAAAGGGAATTATGTGCTTTAAGTCTTATTAGTCCTTGCTTGCATAGGGACTATAGATTTTGGTTACATAGTCAAACTTTATTGATCACATATTAGTTAACCACTTTTCTGTAACATATTACAAAGTTTTGTAAATTTTTATATTAATCCCATTTTTTTATTAAACGGAAACATATTTATCCAATATTTTAAATAGGTACATTCATTTCTTGATTGGTCTATGGACTATCATGAGACTTAATTTTCCCTGTTGTGTGCTAATTTTTAATGTATTTGATAGACTTAGAAAAATTATTTTCTGATAAATAATTTGAAAATTTTATAAACGCACCACACACTATTCCATTTTAATTGAATTTTTGCAAAGCATGTAGGTTCTTGGAAAAGTTTCGGGAAAGACGATTGCAGTCAACTCAACAAGCTGCATGATCCTCGATCCTCCATAGCTAGCAATGAAACTTAGATTGATCCTCTACCTCTTGCAAAGTTTTGACTCAACCAATGAGTATTATAATTGAACCCAAAGCCGATTCAATTGCATTCTATGAAGAGAAGAAGGAAACATTAAGAAAATCGAAAAACCAGGGAATTTTGAAAGATCATGGTTTCAGAAAAAAGAAACAGGAACAAAGGGACCTATCACATCTATCAAGACTACGAAATGGGGAAGAAAGACACTGGAAGCACACCATTCTATCTTTCTAACAAGTCAACCCACCTACGTTCGCCTTCATAAGTTCACCATCTTTCTTGTGTGTTGTTGTAGCTGGAGTTTGTAGAATACTTCAATATAATGTTGGATTGTTTGAGTAGGAATAACTTTGGATTGACATATCCTACAAGATGAAAAAGAGTTTGAGGTTCTTCTCAGTGTTGCATTCCTTTTATTTTTTGATGCAAATGGAATGAATCTATATTTACATTAACATCTGCATTATAGCTTAATGCTGGTTTTTTTTCCATTTCTTTGTTTGTCACATTTCCCAAGCACTCTAGGGTAGTAATCCTGTCAATTAATTTTTCTTCTTCTCAATTTTGAGACTAATAGAACTCCTCTCTAAAAAGGAGAGCTCAAAATCCCTTAATGTTAATAATTTATCCCTAAATAAACTCTTTGACAAACAACCCAATTTGGAAATTAACGGTAAGTAATTCATTTCTGAAAGAAAAAACCCATACATAACTTACTTAAGCAAGGGAAATAACTACAAAGCAGCTAGTCCCTATCTCTTGAAAAATCTAAGCCTTTGTATGAAAAATGCAATTAAATATTATTATCCTAATTTTAAGAGTTTCAAAATGTAATGATTGGAATTATAGAGGGAGTTTCGTAACCTAAGGGGTGTGCCCCTAAAGGTCAAGTGACTAAGTTCATTGTATGCTGAGGGTAACTTGGTGACTTGACGTATGAAATTTTACTAGTAATGATCATGATATCTAATGCTTGATGCACAACTCTACTACCACCAATGCTAAATTCTCTATTAAAAGAACGTCTGGAGAGGCACAACTCTATTACCATCAATTATTAAGAGTAAATTCATAGTCTTTAACCATATCAAATTGTCCTTTCGTTGAAATCTTGATTAACATATATGTGTGCCATCTATTGTTATAAACTTTTTTTCATTTATTATTTATAATTGTTGAACAAAAAACTTATAAAGGAATTCCTTATGAGTATTAAATTAATGAATAGCAACAAGTGGATTGTTATAAATCACTAATCAATTATGCCTTTAAGACCACACTGCTGAATGAATAAAGAGAACACTATATATATTCTCCTATGGGCTCACGATATTAAAAGATGGTCCAAAATATCTGAAATGCCTAGGATAAGTTAAAATTCCGTTGTTGTATATTTATGGAATTTATGGAATTATTGTTGTTATAGAAGTTAAACTTTCGTTGTCGTATAATTGCTTAGTAATTGTAAATTTATGGAATTTTGAAATACAAAATTTGTCTAATGCCTCATTTAGGATTATCTGGTTCCAATTTGTTGTACATTATGCGATAATGGTATGCCAAAAAATTTCTTATATGGATAAATAGATGTATAGTGCTATAATTTGATGAATATCAATATGTAATTATCACTCAAAGAACTACACACTAGCTAAGTTAATATTTGTAATTGGATAGTAATGTCATAGGATATGTAGTTAATGTCGAATCAATTAATATTAGGTTATGTATAGACTTAATATGGGTTTTATCAAACTCCCCAGTAATAATCATAACATAATATTATATTTTTGATTAAGTTTCCATTATATTGAATTATGGTATGATATTATTGATACACTATCTTTAAAAACAAGGGAAATTATTTAACAATGACCAATTATTGTTTGTTCATGTAAATAACTTGTATTTGTATTTTATTCCCAGAGAAT
>ML797593.1:17100-30700 GCA_009831015.1 Picea engelmannii | reverse complement strand
ATTATTGTTGGCATGTTTGATTGAATCCTTGATCTTGTATTATGCTTATTTATTGATTTTATCACTATATCAAGACATTGATTGAAACAAACTAAGTTCCATTTTCTTAGGTGGTATTTGTTGTATTTATTGATTTCACATAATCATTTAATGAGATATATGGAGATATTCCATTTTATTTTCAGCATTGTGACTATTGGAGAAACTATATGGGACCTTCAACTATTCGCATGTTTGGTGGATCTCAATCATACTTATATATATGCATGTTATTATAAGCATAATAATATTCCAAGGAACAAATATTCCCCTCAAAGAATGACACTATAGTCAAAGGGATTCTATAAAAAGTATTTCCCCCCAAAATAATAACATTCCAATGCAATATCTGAATGTATTTCAATAAACTTTGCAAAATATTGAAGAATGACCATTTGAAATCTAGAAAATGAGATTTCAAAAAATATTGTCCATTAATATTTGAAAATCCATGAAACATCATTATTGCGGATATCAAAAATCCCAACCCACTGTGATATCACTATGCGTGCACGAGACCGAGGGCCATAAGGAGATCATTAAGCGCAAAACCGAGGGAGAAAGAAAGCATCACTTCCATTTCTATAGCCATAGTCCTTTGGAGATCAAGTGGTAAATCCATTCATTGACTTAGAAGCATCCTTACTGGTAGACCCAAAAATTTACAAAATTCCCTCTGTTTTTCTACAGTGTAGCCAATTTTGTCCATAACGATGCAAGTAGAACGTCACAATTTTTCCAATATGTAATAGTGACACAAACAATTTCACAATCAAACAACAAGCCTATAGAATAATTAATGTGAAGTGTGACAAGGCCAACTTTTTGGGTGGCATCACCTTCTCATGTACTTGAAACCGATGCATATAAATCATGACATGTGAATGGGGCCAACATTGAAATTTTTTCAATTTGTGCTTGTATGGACTGCAATTTGAGATGGTTAGAATAGATGCATGCAGTGACAGTATGGGAGGGTTTCCATACTCAAACATGAATCACACAAACAATTTCACAATCAAACAACAAGCCTATAGAATAATTAATTTGAAGGGAGACAAGGCCAATTTTTTGGGTGGCATCGCCTACTCATTTACTTGAAACTGACACATATAAATCATGACATGTGAATGGGGCCAACCTTGAATTTTTTTCAATTTGTTCTTGTATGGTCTGAAATTTGAAATGGTTAGAATAAACACATGAATTGATGGTATGGGAGGGTTTTCATACTCAAATGTGACTATTTGTGTGTGTGTGTGTGTGTGTGTGTGTGTATTTGTGACTGGATAAATCAACAACTAGTTGGGCATGCACTCGCGTGACATGGGGTCATGTTATTTGAAAGCTACCACTATAACCTCCAGGCATGCCAACGCGGCCCATCATGCGACACACAAGGTAAGCCGAGGGTTTCAAACCAATGACTTCACATAACATAGTGCCTTCAAAATCCATCACCGACTGTTCTACAACTTGGGGGATTACAAATTCTACCATATTATGTTCAACCAAATGTTCATTTGACTGAACATAATCATCATTAGTCAATTTCCTTTCCTACAACTTAGTTGGATGACTTCCATTTGCAACAAACAATACCCTTCTATCCTTTGTAAATCCATTCTTATTTGTTGATGAAATCTCATCATATTCAAGAACCTCTAGGTGATATTGTCTCAAAAGTAATTAGAACAAAAATTACTTGTCCACTCCTCCCAAGTCTGCCTCTGGTATATCCCATATAACTTAATATTTGGGACTTGATAACTACAGTATGTTTCTCAAAACTAGGAGAAAACATAGCATTGGTACTAAAAGAAGCATGAGAAGATGTCAGCATCAATATCATCCTTGTTATAACTAATAAGGATATAATCAAGATCTTCAAATGCATAAAAGGTAATCAAAGAGTTTGTAAGATATTCTACATAATAGTTTGTAAGTTTAGGACCCTATCTGGAATCTTGTAATCCCTTAATGGCTAATCTTTCTCAGTCATATATAGCAACAAGAGTTCATATTTTTTCTTCAAATGATGGTATTCATCAAATAATTAAACATTGTCTACTTGAAGGTGAGAAAATTTCTCATGAAGCTCATCAACAAAGGCCTATAAGCATGAAGCCTCATTCTTTACCTGGTTATTGGCTACATCGAACCTATTATTGTTCTCCTTCAAACCAATAATAGTTCTATGAGAGTGGTTTTTAAGTTCCTCCTCCAAATCATTAATTAAATATGTTTTATCCCCAAAATAAATCCATGAGGTTCTTAAAGACATGTTTCAATATTCTTTCCAAGACATCAATCTAATTTCTATATTTTTCATCATATCCCTACAA
Organism: Picea engelmannii; assembly: GCA_009831015.1. NCBI lineage: Eukaryota > Viridiplantae > Streptophyta > Pinopsida > Pinales > Pinaceae > Picea > Picea engelmannii. Next base: position 28,316 of record ML797593.1, on the reverse strand, counting down.
GACATTAGTCTAAAAGAAGGAATTTTCTTCCTCTGAGTTGGTATTGGTTTTCTCTAGCTAATACTTTGTTGGCATAGGGGCAGACCCAGGGTTCAACGCTACAACAATGCACCAAAAAAACCCTAACTACTGGCACTTTCGGCAACACCTGTGAAGCAGATGAAGTCTCACCCGAGGTAGAGGCAGGGGTGGTTGTAGGACTCAGGTGTCTGCAACCTTAGCTGAGACACATATCTGTGACTATAATACTTAACAGATAAATTAGCACCGATATTTAATCAATATTTAACCATTATCTACTCCACAGATAAAACATAGCATGCCATCATTCATTCATATCTGATGTATCTAAGAACTTATCATAGAGAAGTAGGTTATATTTAACAGATTCAGGTACTAACACATTCCTATAAGTCGGATCTAACATCCATATACATTATTAGCATAAAGAATAAATAGATCTATCTATCTATATCAAAGCACTTGGAAAGTAAGGACATAAACACATTGCACAAATCAAAGCAACACAACATATACGTGGTTCACCCTCACCCTGGAGCTATGTCCACCAAATCTTCTTCTTTATTATCTTTGTCAAGCTTCTGACAGGCACATAGCATCAAAATCCTACTCCGCATAAGATAGGAGATCTGTGTGCACTCTACCATATCCTCCTTCTTTGAGCTAGGGTAAAGCACCAAGCCTTCTTACAATACTTGCACGTAGCTCTGCAAGTCTCACACAGTATGCACAGAGCACTTTACAATCTTGATCAAACAGATCCAACTCTAGCACTTATCTATTCCTTATGACATGTCCTCATTACATCGCCTAGTCCTCTATATATACTTTACAAAATAGGCCTAAACATGGGTAAACCCATCGGCCGACATCCCCATACCCGTTACATAATCCCAAATCCCAAAAAGGACCGAGATCCCATGATCTCTACTTTGTCTTGCACTCCTCCTTCGATAGGCTGTCGAAGTCCCAAAATAGGTCAACTTGACCAAGGATCTCCCAAAACTTGGTCAAGGGCCAACATGCCCCCAACACTCACCTGTGACTTGTCCCGAGTCACTCTGATCTGGGTAGTTCTTCCTCGAAATCCTTGATCTTGGCTTGAGATGCTTCGACTTGCTGCTATTCCATGACCTCTTGTGCAATGCACTCTTGCATGAATACCTCATTCATAGGTCCCTTTAGGCGTTGTTTAGTTGCAGTGACAACCTGCTCCAGTTATGCTCCTCAGCCTTCGACCTCTGTGAACAATTGGTAGGCCTTATCTTGTACAGGTTGGATCCTCTGAGTTACTTCCATAACTCTTCTCTGAATTGTGTGGATCTATTTCTCGGCAGTGTGTTGCTCTTGGGAGTGCTTCATTCTTTCCATAGATGACAGGGGCTTCAGCTGCGCTTGTATCATTTTGGCTTGATATTTCGCCTCTTGGAGCTACGACTCTAGTGCCTTCAGTTCTGGATTCTCAGTGAGTTTCTCGTAGGTCTGGGCACTGTGATCAGTAAGTTTCTTACATTCCATAGCAAGGGATTTTATTCTCTCAACTGCACTTCGAGCAGTTTCTTCTCTTTGATCCCTTACATCCTGTGGAGTCTCGGGTACGCGAAGCTCTAAGTTTGCGATGTGTTGTTGTAGCTGCTGGATAACTTCTATGAGCTTATCTACTTTCTACGTGACTTGGTCCTATGCCTTTATTTCTATGACTGTCACAGAGTGAAGTGCTCTGCTAACCACTTCTTTCACTTCAAATTGCTCCGCGAGCAACTAGTCTTTTCCTTGTTGTATTTGTGCTTTTTCTTCATCGAACTTTGCTTGGAGAGCAATATTTTCCTATTCTGTAGCTCGACGTTGCTCTACAAGTAATGATTTTACTTGAGCCAAAGCCTGGGTGGCTTGTTCTTTTTCCTCTTGTGATTTTTGAAGGCGAGCTTCGACTATCTCAGCTAGTCGGTGGAGTTGGGTTGTCTCATCTCCCAACTCTGGTTCTCCCGATGGCAGAGGTGCAGTGGAGACTGCGCGGCTGGACTGAAGGGCTTGCTATACCCCTCGGAGCTCGACTTAAATCCTATCATACATTTCTTCCTGCTTCACTACTTGTTTCTCTGCTATCTCCAGTGAATCATCATTCAGGGCTGCTATGATGAAATCAAAGTTGTCAGAGGTGAGGACAGTTTGCATCTTGGTCATGGTGGCTTTCGATTTCTTCTAGGAAGAAGGTTTCAGGGGGGAAACCTTCCTCTTCTTCAAGGGTTCAACCTCGTCTCTGGGCGGTGTTACTTCATTGGGATTATGTTCAGCTTCTACTTCGTCGCCACCCCCTCGGTCAGGTGACATAGACGCAGTCTTCGCTGAGGTGCTGCTGAAGTTTTGGACCTTCTTAGTCTACTTCTATTTGCTGGTTCTAGGTGTATTCTGTTATTTATGAGTGTCCTCTGGGATTTCAAGATCATATATCTCTGCGGGGTTGGCGGGGATAAGGAGGTTAGCAGACCATTCCTTAGTGATTTATTCAAGGTCTTCTTCTATAATCTTATAATATGACTGGAGCTACTCTTTATGTTCATCTTCTCGCATTGTAATGTAGATGAAGTGTCGATTTGTGCTGAACTTCATCAGGGATCAAAACCTTTGTAATGTGTTCGGATTCATGTGAGGCTTGGCTTCAATGGATTGCTTTAGTTGGAGGTAGTATGTATGAAACACAACATTCGACTATCATTGTTTGTTCATATCAATTGAATTCCACAGGGTAGTGAACTTCGTGGTAAGCGGTTCAAATGGCTCTATGTTGGGGAAGGTCTCTCCTTCCGGCAACTCCCAAGAAACAAATGCAATGAGGACCAGAGCCCAGATCAAATGAAATTCATAACCCTAATCCCGTGCTTCTTGGCAAGCTATTTCCAACTAGTTAACTAGATACTTCGTCCAGTTCATCTGTAGGCCTTCCACGCAATTCCTTACGAGATCAACAACAAATCCGGTGACCTGTGTAGGTCGGTTCTTCCTTACTAACTTTCCAGCTATCAGTTGACATGCTAGGTGCACTGCACCACTCTGGATGGAAGCTACCTTGTAGCCTCTTGTTCCCTTCTCAACATTGCCATATGTATCCTTGATCTTCTATGAGAGTGCGCGATCTGCGGATTTTCCTGGATAAAAGTATTGTGGGTCGGGTCCTTGCATAATTAGTCCTGTGATCCTGTGGATCAACATTGGGTCAACTGTAATGTGATGGTCTAGCCATAAGTAGCAGCCATGGTAACACGACAATAGCAGCTTGACACATATGTTGAATTCCTAGTGTCTTCCGAAGTGTGGGATCTTCATGACATTCAACAAGGTGGACTACATGAGGTTCATCGTCCATGAATGGGGGATTATCTTTGAATTCTTTCCCTTAGTTCTGGTTAGGTACTTGTATGGGGCGAGCATACCATAGATCTTGCGATCTTCGAGGTTGAAGTCGTTGAACTTAAACGTTGTGACTTTATCCTTCTCTTCTCGAACTATGCGTATCCCCTTCAGGAGGTACATAGTGACCATGGTGTATTCAAATTCTCTTGGCATACTATCACAATTCACCGCACCAGCCAGAGGCGGGATGTAATCGGGAGATATGGTTGGAATCAATTTTTCATTTGCGAGGTCGTCTTTATGCTTGGTTCTTTTTTATGCTGATGGTTGGGATGGCCCCGATACGCGAGTAGTCGACGGAGAGGCTTGAACCATTCTCGTTGATGAATCTTGTATACCTACAGACATCAACATGACTCTTTCATTCATGAGGTCGATCGAAACTTCTTTGAAAACTTTCTTTGCATCGATGAACTCGTCTAACATATACGCTCGGGGTTGGAAATATTCGGGTTCGAGGAGTAACTTAGACACTGCAATAGGATAGAAGGAAATAACGCAATGATCACTGTGTAAAATCGACAAGTCTACGGGATCAGATTCACGGTTATAAAAAGTGTCCTTGGTGCATGGCATAATGAGATAAATAGATAATTGGGAAACAAATTGCTTGCAATGATCGAGAAGCCTCCATTAACTCTGTTCTTTTCGTTATGGTGCGGTCCAACGGTCTGGTGGTGAACCATAAATTCCTTTCTACCCATTCGGGGGGGGGGGTCAACCAAACGGTTATATTGGTCCCAACAACTATATTGCTTCGCCCTGGCAAAGTGCCATGTGACTCTGTTCTGTTATCCTGGCGAAGCTCCAGTTTTGCAAATTTTCCTTCTGTGAAGTTCCCTCTGGAACCTTTTTTAACTTTTCGATCTTAGCTCTCTTCTTACTTAGCTTTCTATCTTTCTTTCCAGTGAGCTTCGTCTCGGTATGCCTTTTTCCATTCTGATTCTTATCTTCTTTTGGCATAGTTACTTCGCGTTGTTGAGATTCTTTCCTAAGATTTGAGGGTGATACTTCTTCTTTATCTAGAATAGGCACTGTAATCTTCTGTGCGCCTTCTAGTTTTCTTGCAACTTTGACATCCGGGTCTCTGGTGTTAAATATCTTCGATCTGTTCTTATTTTATTCAATTAAGTGTGCGATCCTTCTAGTCATGAAATCTTTTAACTCTTGCTTCTTATGCGCTAAAACTTCTTCTTCTTCTTTCCTTCTGGCGTGATCTCTTTCAATCCAAGGTTTTCCTAGTAACATGGTAAATGGGGTGTTGTTCTCAATAAATTTAATAACCTCAAAATATTCCTCTGTCGAAGTCCCATTGGCATTCATAGGTATCTGGGTGAGCTTTCCACATAGGTTTATCAACTTTCCTTTGAATAGTCCTATTCCTCCTAATGAAGGAATCATAGCAGGCCTTCCTATAACTTCCCAAGTTCTCTCTATCATGGTATTCACCTGTGTTTCCTGATCTAGAACACAGTCAATGTCGAAGTCTCATATTCTTGCTTCAAGGCATTCTTTTTCTTTGAATACCTTTGATAAACTGACATGTTGGTGATCATTCAAGGTGTCTTTCATTTGTAGTAATACTTTCTCTGATTCTTTCTGTGGTTTTGCCATAATCCTATTTTTTGGATCTGCATTAAGGTATTATTGTATCATGTTCATTTCTTCAATATTAGCAATCATTCTAGGTTAATCCAATACTTCATGGTCCATAGCTTTGCAACAAAGACAACTAGGTCTTCTCCCAGGGCATTCCTTAGCAAGATGTCTCATTTTTATGCAACTGTAACATAGGGTTAATCCTCTCTTTCCTTTAAAAGATTCACAACTCTTTCTATACTGTGCACTAGGGTCATAGTAGCTAACCTGCAAATATTTCTTTCTAGGATCCTGCATCCACTAGTTAGTCCAAACATTCTTTCTATGCATATGTATAATATATTTTTCACTATTCTTCTCAGATCTACTCATATCAAATCTTCTTTCATCTATTAATTCCCTAGTTTTCAAGCTAGGATAGAATCTATCAAACATACCTAGATCCATACTTTTGAAACAAAAATTTCCACTTATATTACTTCTACAGAGCACAAATCTTTCAGATCTAGAACTTTTCAATATTCTTACCTTTATTAGAGCACAAATATTGCAGATCTGGCCTCTTTTCTTTAGATATGAACTATTTTCTTAGCACAAAGCTTCACAGGTCAAGTAGAATGTTGTGCACTAGGGAAACATATCTACGCACAGAGATTTCACAATTTCAGGTCAGATCTTTGCTCAAAGCTTCTTCTTCCTTAGTTCCCAGCAATCACAATTTCAGGTCCTGACAATGGAACCATTTGTTGGAACAGGGGCAGACCCAGGGTTCAATGCTACAACAATGCACCAACAAAATCCTAACTACCGGCCCTTTCGACAACACCTGCGAAGCAGATGAAGTCTCACCTGAGGTAGAGGTAGGGGTTGTTGTAGGACTTAGGTGTCTGCAAACTTAGCTGGGACACAAATATGTGACTGTAATACTTAATAGAGCACTTGACACCGACAATTCATCAATATTTAACCATTATCTACTCCACAGATAAAATAGAGCATCACATCATTCATTCAGATCTGATGTATCTAAGCACTTATCATAGAGAAGTAGGTTAGATATAATAGATTCAGGTACTAACGCATTCCTATAATTTAGATCTAACATCCATATACATTATTAGCACAAAGAATAAACATATCTATCTATCTATATCAAAGCACTTATCAAGTAAGGACATAAACACATCAAAACATTGCACAAATTAGAGCAACACAACATATACGTGGTTCACCCTCACCCTGGAGATATGTCCACCAACTCTTCTTCTTTATTATCTTTGTCAAGATTCTTACAGGAACATATCATCAAAATATTACTCCACAGAAGACAGGAGATCTGCGCACACTCTTCCAGATCCTCCTTCTTCGAGATAGGGTAAAGCACCAAGCCTTCTTACAATTACTTGCACGTATCTCTGCAAGTCTCACATAGTATGTAGAGAACACTTTACAATCTTGATCTCACAGATTCAACTCTAGCACTTAGCTATTCCTTATGAACTCTCCTCATTACATCGCCTAGTATTCTATATATACTTTACAAAATAGGCTTAAAAATGGGTAAATCCATGGGCCAACATCCCCATACCCGTTACATAAACCCAAATCCAAAAAAGGACCTAAAAAGGGTCGAGATTCCATGATCTATGCTTCGTCTTGTGCTCCTCCTTCGACAGGTTGTCGAAGTCCCAAAATAGGTCAACTTGACCAAGGATATCCCAAAACTTGGTCAAGGGCCAACATCCTTCAATATTCCATTTTTGTTCACAATAGAGAAACAATAGTTGTAAGGAATCTTATTTTTTAGGAAGTCAATCATGAGATTCTTTCAAGGAAATATATTTCTTCTTGCAAATTTCCTACAATTTCTACAAAATTAGTTCTTCATATTCATCAAAGGCTCCCAGTATTTCCAACAAAGGGTATAAAGTACTTAAAGTTTGAACTTTAGTTGATTATGAATAAATACACTATCCTAATTGTTGGTCAATATTCAACTGGGTCAAGAGAACTTACTTGCATATCAACAAATAATAAATATTACAAGGATATAGGTCCTTGTTATTTTCTTGTACAATAGTAAGGAAATATACACAAAAACAACATAGATAGAACTCTGATCTATAGTAATGGAATTATTGCTCGACTTCTACAATCATTAGTTGATAATGCAATCTTTTTAGGTTTATGCTATTATTGGTTGATATGAAGGAACTCATTTTTTGGGCATACACTCCAAGATTCCTTGGAAACAACCAACCAAATTCTTCATGCAAACACCAATACTTAGTCTGACCAACTTTGATGTAGGTTCAAATAGTGCACCGATCAAATTCTTGTCAATCAATACCACATTTAATATCTAAATATGAGTGGACTATGCTAGATGGTTTCTTCTAATGGGTCATTCCTCCATACAATCTTGTAGCCAATAATTAGATTGAAACAAGATTTCACTTCACATGAAAACATATATGAGTAGTTTTCTAGTCAATAAGAAATGTAGTCAATCAAAACTATTTAGTTGATCAAAGGAACACTTATCAACCAAACTCAACTTCAATTGACTATTTTCATAGTGTAGGCCCTTTAAAGAGCTACACAAAATTTCCAACATTGGATTTGCAAGCCCCTTCCAATATTTTCTATGGGATAGGGAAAATAAATGACTATACAATGATCAATCCATATCTTACCAAGTTTAGGTCATCAATGCTTCCAAAATGTAGTTAGACAACTAGTCTTCTATAGACTTTTGCTTAGTCGATACAAGCATTCTCTAAAAAGACAATGCTCAAGTTGGATTTCAACACTAAAAAGGTCTCACCCATGGTCAATTGATCATTCAAATACCAATAGCTAATGCATATATATTATTCCATGCATTTATCTTTTCTTGATATGCATAGGAAAATATATGGTCTATTTAACAAATGGAGTTATCCAAGTGGATACACATCCACACAAAACTAAATTGATTCACCTAGAATTCAATCAACTACTTCAAAAAAAAACTTGGTAGTAAAATAAGACAAGATATACAATGAATGCACAAAAGGTGGATCTAGAGAACCATATATCCCATCAATCATCCAACAATGTGTTGATTATGGAAATATAATTTCCCAAAGAATTAGTAGATCAGATAAAGAAACTAGGGTACACTATGAATGAATTCGATAAAATTCACTATTGTTGGCTCAATTTTAGATCATGGTCCACATCACCATCCAAAATAGGGTATCTATTGTAGTCTAAGCATTGGGATTTTCAATTCCCATAGAGGGGAAGGTCTCACTCAAAGCACTATGCTAAGACTAAAGAATGCATAAGGGTCACATAATATGACTGATGTTTAACTCAATACCCATACTTTCCCCTCAAATCTTATGTAATAAGTTACAAGTTAAATCATAACCCATATCAATGTATTGAATGACCAAAAAATTAATCCAACCAATACAACTATCTACTTAAGAGTGCAACATAGGTTTTTCTATATTATATTAGTTCATCAACACATATACAAAACAATAATATAATACATAATAACTATATAAAATAAAGACAATAAAAAATTAAAGTGGGGGTCACATTCCATTAATATTCAACATGAACCAATACATCCTTTGTTGGTCAATGAGGACAACAACCATAACTAATGCATTATAGAGGAAAAAAATCGTATTAACCCCAAGATAACTTACAATAGTCATGATATCATGGTAACAACAAAATTGCACAATGAACAATAACCCAACCACATATATCCCACTAACATCTAAGACACAATCAACCAATAACCAACAAACAACCAAAATCCAATTATTAACAACCCTTCCAGGTCCAAACCTTTACGTTATATAGTTGCACCTAAGGGAGAGAATATACATTCAAACTATGAAGAGTCATTAACCTTCTTCTAGTCTTGGATTTATGGACTTGATGTTACATGATTCTACTCTAGCCAGGTGTTTTCATCCTTTCATCACTTCATCCTTGGTTACCTATAATCCTACCTACTATTTCAGTTCTAGTCTCCCCTTAGTGTTGATGCTCCTTAATTCTCCTAACAATCTCTAATTTGTGTGGTGTGGTTCTTATATGTCCTATTTACTACGCATGTTTCATTCTATGCTTTCCACTACCATAACAATTTGGCTAGCAGATGTTATCCTTGTTCTCATACTTTACTAATGCCTACTTTTTTTATCTTTGAACTTACAAAATAAATAGTTAGTTTGCATGAAAAAACAAATGAAAATAAGGAAAACACCTAACAATACACACTAAGTTCTTTGGCCTACACATAGTGTTGAAATTTGGTAGAAATTAGTGGTTTTGGAATTCATCCTAGGTGATATAAACCAATCTTATGCCCCCATGCACTCTCATACTTAACATATGACAATTCAAATTTATTATTTGAATTATTACTACGCTTAACATATGTAACCCACACGCTATGATATCTGCACCACAAACTTCTGCTACCACAAACTCTGATACTTTCCCTAGTGAAAACTTCCACTACCAAAAACTATGATACTTTCCCCTACCCATGAGACCTGTATATGAGACTGAGAAGAGGGATTTATAGTGACTTGGGTACCAATGCCTCTTGCATTATAGATTTATATCATTGGTCCCCTTTGATTCTGAGATCGAGCAAAGGGATTTACTATGACTACGAGATCAAGCAGAGGGATTTATAATGACGTCGATACCGAGTGGATGGATTGATAAGGTGACATCGAGATTGAAGGAAAGGGAGAGGATCATGAGTAACTCTACACACTTTAATTTATAGTTCTAATGCAAGAATAATCGTTTTATTTTTACAAGTTTGTGTTACTTCCATTTTTGTGTTGGAAGGAGAGGGAAATCTCTCCTTCTCCCCTACCCATACCTTCCTCAAACCCTAGTAGGATTTCACCTTCCAAAAGAAAGAGAATATTGGTTGGAGGCGTTGAGATTTTCCTTTTTCCATAGTAATAGCAGGGCCCCCCTTTTCACTATATGATGTAGGTCCTAACATGTTACAATAATCCCCTTCAGGAAGAAACCATCCCGCCCCTGAGGAATAAACCATCCCACCCCTCTAATTTCGTAAAGAACCCTAGCACTCAAGAGAAAGAGAGAAATTACAAATTAAAAATAAGAGTTTGAAATATGTTACTAGATTTATTGCCACAATGGACTCACTATGTTATTGGATTTCACCCTAATAAGAGTTGGAAATATGTCTTCCCTATTGCTGGAAAAATATTCATGTGCCTAATTAAGACTAGACACAATGTTAAAAGTCATCTCCAAGAAAAATATGAAATTATGATGTTCTGCTTCATAATTATGGTAGTAAATGTCGTCTAGAGGATCCTCATATAATTGTCCATTTATAATGAGTTGAAAAAGATTCCCCTTCTTAGGGTTCTATCCAATTCTATTATTTCAATCCTTAAAGATTATGCTCACCACCCCCATCAATATCTCTTTTGTGTTTCAAAAAACTATAGTAGTCAAGATCTTGATCCTCCTAGACTAGAGAAACTTTATCCATAACAATCAAAGGGATGTGCTCCATAATTTATTTAAGTTACCAATTGTTTTTTTTGAAAGATCATTTCCATGATTACTTAATTGATCCTTAAAAGAATTCACAAATTCATACCATCCCCCTATGTTATTTTTTGTCAATTTTTTCTACCATATCTTGACATCTTCTTGCAATGAGTGAAAAATAACTTCATGACCACATATTCATTCTCATCCCAATATCTTCCATCAATGCAAGAAAACATTCCTAGTGTTTCACAACATATATAGGATTATAACCATGAATATTTGGAATGTGCAATAAGTAGTGGGTTTGGAGACCTTGGAATGCCTATAAAATCCATGGGACAATATGATTCCAAGGTCTCTTCCTTTTGACCATGATCAACTATATGCATATCATCAATGAAGAATGCCCCAACATTCAAATAGCCTTTAACAAATCCATCACCATTAGAAGAACATGCCTTTGTAGTCTGAGAAGTTTCTCTCGTATGTTCAACATAATGAAGAGAAAATGATGTCATCCTTGTCCCTTTATATTCAATAGGCTATCCTTTATCAGGATAAATTTTGTATTGAACATCACTTTACTATTTTGAAATGCTAGTAATTGCAGTTGTTTTTTT
>ML797592.1:214971-239105 GCA_009831015.1 Picea engelmannii | reverse complement strand
CACTCAATTCTAATTTTATATATCTCATTCCCTAAAAACAAGATGTTGTTTCTTTTGACAATTATAGGTCACCTATTTATTTATGCAACTTAATTTACAATATTTTTTTCCAAAATAATTGCTAGTAGGTTGAAAGGTATCCCATCAGGTATTAGCTATGATGAATGATTTGGGTTCCTTTACAATTGACAAATCCATGATGCAGTGGGAATTGCACAAGAGGGAATTTGCTCAATTAAGACACAAAAGTGTCCTGCAACCATCCTAAATATTTATCTAGAAAAGAAGACTAGATTGGTTGTTTATAAAATTATTGCTTCTTCAATTGGGGATGGATTTGTAGATTGTAAACTGGATTATGGGATGCATTTCATTTGTCTCTTTTTATATGTTTATAAATGGTTCCTCTTTTGGGTTTTTCAATGCTTATAGAGGGATTAGACATGGATATTATTAATGCCCTTTCCTCTTCCTATTATTGTTATGAGCATTGGATTTGGTTATACAAAAAGGTAGAAGCTAGAATTTATATTTGATGCTACAGATGGTTATCCTAGTGAGGACAATTGGTACTGATCAAGGTAGTTTTGGAGAGATGAAATGTTCCGACCAGTTTTTTTTTGTTCTGTGTGCTTCCTTTAGTGTCTTCTTATAAGAATTTATTAAAATAGTTCATATACAACAATTTGTACAACAGTAAAGTAATGGTGGATAGAAGTTATAATATGTTATGATATCAGCAAGAAAAAACAGCACCAAATCTGTTCCAATTTATCACTAACTCAAAGAAATGAATACACAAAAAAATGGTTTTACAACTAATATAAAATTTATAGATCTAACATCATGACAACATTGTTACAGATTTGATATATGAAGAACAAGTGACTGTTGTAGGTTGTTTTGATGGTGATTCGTTCCCTTTTTATAACTGTTTGCAATGATAATCCTGTGGTGATATTGCAACGACCTCCCACTATGCAAAATCATGCCTTGGAGTGAAGATCTTTGTCCCATAATGAAGTAACTTGCCCAGCAATATTATGACTCGTCCCAATCTTCAGATAACAACCCAGGACTAGTGTAATGCTTCCCAGCTAGGAGGAGACTTGCCCATAATGGGAGAAAATCGACCAGCAAGAGAAATATTGGTCCAAGGGCACAGGAATCAACTGATAACCTCTCAAATATTCACCCAACAAGACACACGGCCTTCTTGTAGTCAGTAACTCGGCTCACAAAGAGAAAAACATTGTCTTTCACAAAGAATTGTGCCCAACTACATAGTAATACGCCCATCATTAAGAAATTCGACCACCACAAGGATTCATTCGGTCTCCCTTCTCAGAAATCACAGCTTGTAGTCTTAGTTCAAATTCTCCTCAACCCAACTCGGCCTCTTAAATGAAATTCGGCCCATACACCCCAAACTCCATCACCAAAAAATAACTCAGTTACAAATGAAGGAATACCACAACGAATAGAAGTACCTTAGATTTGCAATAAAGAACAATGAATAAATCGATGTGATCTCTTTCCAAAATGGCTGACTAGGGTGGATGGTTTCACCACCGAAGCCAATCTCTGAAAGTTCCTCCTAGGGTTTCTGTCCCAAGGGTTCCATGTAGAAATTTTAATACAAATTATGTATTTCCTGGATTCTCCTGATCTAACAATTATATGCTATTGTTAAATACAAAATCTCTTCTACAAATATTCTTGCAGAATTTAAAACATGATCGTCAATTGCAATATCAAGAAGAAAGATCAATCACACATAACACAGATGTTTTACTGGGAAAGCATAAAGCTAAAAACCCCACTATCATATATTATGTATATATCATGGATCATGAAACAATCTCATACAAAACTCTAATCCAAGAGCTCTCAGTACAATATACAATCGTCTCACACTGTCATACAAAAATTGACAAATTCATGTGCCAATTTACTACTTCCAGACAAACTACCTCCTCTGCATAATCCCTGCTAATGGAAATCCCTGCAATGAATGAATTCCTCTTGCCTAGGCCGCAAATTCCTCATGGGCACATCCACTGTGTGTGTGGTTGCATGAGTGCACTCACTAATGTCACAATTGATAGTCAAACTGTCCCTTTCACCTGTTATCTCAGTCGGGTCTCCACTGGATCTGACATGCATGTAGTTAAGAGTGGTAAATCTTCAGTCGCATGTGAGATCACTGATTGTGAATTAATTAATAATTAATTCACTGATCTCTCACTAGTGTAAGTTCAGTTACAACTAGTACGAATGAGCTTAACTCACTTAACTGAGTTAAACTACTTCACAACTCACATAAGTACACATCCAACTCTGTTACAGCTTTGAATCACTCATTTACAACTAATTCAATTTGCATGTCCCACCAGTCAACCTTTGAACTCGAATTTCCTATAGCTAACTGATTTGCCACTTCAGTTAACTATTTCCAAGTGCTCATTGAGAATAGAATAATATTTATTGTCCAACTATTATTAAGATATAATATTAGTCGACATACATCTATAAAGAGAATTCACTCACCATCTATAAATAGACATCATCTATAAATAGAATTTGCTCATCATCTAAAAATAGACTTCCACCTAAAAATAGCCTGAGGCTCCATCCTAGTGTAGGTGCATAATTTTCACTAGGATATTCTTGTTGAATCTCAACACTCCCTCTCAACAAGAAAGAGATTCTCCTTCACCCCGATCATGTCTCTATGGTATTCGAATTTTCTCCTCGTGAGCCCCTTCATCAAAATGTCTGCATCCTGATATTCTGTAGGAATGTACTAAAGCAACATGATCTTCCACTGCACACAATCTCTGATATGATGATATCGGATATCTATATGCTTAGATATATCATGAAACACATGATTAATCGAGAGTTTAATGCAACTCTAATTATCACAATGAATCACTGTCGGATCTAAATGAGAACCAAACAAACCAACCAAGATCTTTCTCATCCAAATAGCCTCACATGCAACTTGACTCGCTGCCATGTATTTTTCTTCCGATGAACTGAGTGCCATGGATCTATGATTCTTGTTGTACCAAGAACCAGTTGTAGATCTGATACTAAAGATCCCCCCGTATGTGCTCTTCCTGTCTGTTAGGCTGCCCACCCATTCTGCATCCGTGAAGCCTTGCAATTTCACCTCATCCGTATGTCTGTACCATAAACCATACTCAAATGGGCCCCTTAGGTATCTCAGGACATGCTTACCTGCCTTCCAAAAGATCTTGGTAGGCTTAACCATCACTTGACTCAGTTGGTTAACCGCATAGCAAATGTCTGGTCTCGTGTTCACTAGATACATTAGTGAACCCACTAACTATTGATAGATAGTATCATCCACTACCCCTCCATAAGTAGCATCCTCTTTCCTCCAGTTTCCTGGAAGAGGAGTATCCATGGGTTTGCAACCCTCCATGTGAAAATTACCCAGTATCTCCCTTGCATACTTTCCTTGAGACACAAAAAGTTCACCATCTCGGTGCCATATTTCCAATCCAAGGAAATAATGAAGAAGGCCCATATCCTTCATCTCAAAATCCTTTGCAAGGTCCTCCTTGCATGAGTGTATCAGTTGCTCATCACCGGTCAATATTAAATCATCAACATAAAGAACAGTGATTAAAATCTTACCCTTGTAGATCCATCTCAAACCTACCATTGATTTGTCAACTGGTCTTGAGACAATTTCCCATGCACTGTTTTTGACAATGGAGTCATACTCCTCCACCATTGCATCAACCCAAGTGGGATCCTGCGCTGCTTCCTGAAAGGAAGATGGTTTAGTCACAATACATTTTCTCATGAGAGCCATGTATCCAGTAAATCTATCAGGAGACTGTCTCTATCTGCGCTATCAAGTAGGGGCTCCTACATTCTTTGCAACATCTAGTCTCAATCTATCAACTTCTGTGGTGCGCTTTCTGCCATTTCTGATGGATGGATCTGCATGAGTGGCGTCCTCCACTCCATGAAAATCCTCATGTGGCTGATCCACATATTGAGACTCATCTTTGGGAACCAATAGTTCCTCCTCTACATGCAAGTCTAGCTCCCTCTCAAGCGATAACCGCATGGCTTTCCCCTCATCGAATTTTATATCCCGTTGCATAACAATCATCTTATTGTTAGGAAAATACACACGATAATTATAGGGTGTTTCTGTGTGCCCCAAAAATATCCCAACTTTAGCAGTCGGCTCCAGCTTCTTCCTGGTGCTCTTGGTCACATGCACATAAATAGATGAGCCGAAATTATTAAAATGAGAAACATCAGGTTTCTTACCAGTGAAATCTTCTTCAAGTGTACTCATGCCAAGTATTCTATGAGAACAACGGTTTTTCACATAAACCACAGTGTTGCATGATTTCGCCCACAAATGCATTGGTAGGCCCTGATCATGCAATATCACTCATGTTGCACCCAAGATCATTCTGTTCTTCCTCTCTACGACCCCATTTTGATGTGGGTTATGAGGCGCTATGAGTTCTCTTTGAATTCCTTCTTTGCTACAGAAGTCTTTGAATTCGTTAGAGATGTATTCTCCACCATTATCGCTCCTCAGAGCCTTCACTTGCTTCCCCGACTCTTTCTCCACCAATGCTTTAAACTCACATAACTTTGAGAATGTTTGATCCTTCTTCTACATGAAGAACATACAGTATTTACGAGAAAAGTCATCAACAAAAATAACTTAATACTTATGTTTTTTTGTTGAAGAAACCGAGAATGGTCCACACATGTCTATGTGAATTCTCTCCAGGATCACTGAAGCACAGTTCTCCTTTTCATGAAAGGTGGAATTAACATACTTCCCCATGGTGCAGCCCTTGCACTGATCTAACTGAGCAAGTGTTCCCATTGGAAGTCTAGTAGATATTTGATGCATGATTTTCAAGGCTCCATGATGAAGATGGCCCAATCACCTATGCCATAATTCACCCTCATCCCAGCTCACCACTTTTTCTACCTTTCCCATCATGGCAGCGCAGCCATCTACCTCCGGCTTGTAGATATTCTTAACTTGAATCCCTATCTTCTTGACTTGACCCGTTGTTTTATGTCATAGGAAAGATTTTCCATCACTAAAAACAACGTCATAGCCTCTGTCCTCCAACATTGCGACTGATACCAAGTTTTTCATCAGACCTGGAACATGCATAACATATTTCAATTGAAATGGTTTACCTGAATCCCTATGAAAGGTAATGGTACCGATTTCAGTCGCATTGTATCGTCCATTGTCAACCATCTCTATATGAATTTTGAGATCTCTCTCCTCCAAGACACTGAAAATATCCTTATCTCCCATCATGTGGAAGGAAGCACCACTATCGAAATACCACATTGATCCCAATGCACTTGACGCCATGCATGCGATCAAGGAGAAGTCAATTTCAAATTGTGAGGCAAGGGCCTCACCAACTGCAGCTCCAACAACCTTCTTGTTCTTCTTCTTCTGTGGACAGTTAGTAGCGAGATGCCCATGTTCATGACAGTGAAAACACTTAACTTTGGACAAATCCAGCTTCTTTCCTTTAGACTTGGATTTTGAATGGAATTTATTCCCCTTCCCTTTCCTTGCCTTGGCAGCCAAAGCACAATCCTCTTCATCATCATGCTTTGATGAAGAGCCATCTTTGGTGTTCCACCTAAACTCCTCCTGCACTAGATCCAACCATAGTCATTCCCAATATGGTAATTTTTCTCTTCCATTAACAGAGTCTTGATAATTGTGCCAAATCTTGGGAAGTCCTAGGAGATCCAATCTCAACAAATCATCATTACCAATTGTTATTCCCACACTCCCCATCTCATCCTGACATTGGAAAAACTTTGTGAGATATTTTGAAATGGAGTAACCCTTCTCCATCTTGATCTTCCTGAGTTTATCTTTGAGTACCAATTTCCTATGGTCGCTGTTGTTTTGGAATAGATCCGTCAAAGTCTTCCACATTGCATATGGTGTGACTTTACCATGGATTATTGAGACAATGTGGTCTTGTACTCCCTCCAACATGATCCTCCTCACCTTTGCCACTTTCTTTTGCCATGCATCAAGATTTGCAGCGTCTGCAACATCTCACTTAGGAACATCTTTGTCAATGAATTCTTTCAAGCCATTGTCTTCGAGTACTGCCTCCATCCTGTCCCTCCAAGCAATATAGTTCGAGCTACCCTCGAGTGCATACTCTAACCTAAAGACATTGAAATCCATTTCGATCTTGAATCAGTTGTAGCACCGAGAAAGTCTTTCTGCAAATTTGAATTCTATCCAATAACAAACTCAGCTTGTGCAATCTTCTGCACTTTGATACCATGTAGAAATTTTAATACAAATTATGTATTGCCTGGATTATCTTGATCTAACAATTATATGCCACTGTTAAATACAGAATCACTTGTACAAATATTCTTTTGGAATTTAAAACACGATCGCCAATTGCAATATCAAGAAGAAAGATCAATCACACATAACACAGTTGTTTTACTGGGAAAGCATAAAGCTAAAAACCCCACTATAATATATTATGTATATATCATGGATCATGAAACAATATCATACAAAAATCTAATCCAAGAGCTCTCAGTACAATATACAATCGTCTCGCACTGTCATACAAAAATTGACAAATTCATGTGCCAATTTACTGCTTCCAGAGAACCTGCCTCCTCTGTGCAATCCCTGCTAATCGAAATCCCTACAATGAATGAATTCCTCTTTTCTAGGCTGTGCATTCCTCATGGGCACATCCACTGTGTGGTTGCATGAGTGCACTCACTAATGTCACAATTGATAGTCAAACTGTCCCTTTCACCTGTTATCTCAACTGGGTCTCCACTGGATCTGACATGCATGTAGTTAACAATGGTAAATCTTCAATTGCATGTGATATCACTGATTGTTAATTAATTAATAATTAATTCATTGATCTCTCACTAGTGTAAGTTCAGTTACAACTATTACAACTGAGCTTAACTCACTTAACTGAGTTAAACTACTTCACAACTCACATAACTACACATCCAATTCTGTTACAACTTTGAATCACTCAGTTACAACTAATTCGACTTGCATGTCCCACCAGTCAACCTTTGAACTCAAATTTCCTATAGCTAACTGAATTTCCACTTCAGTTAACTATTTCCAAGTGCTCATTGAGAATAGACTAATATTTATTGTCCAACTATTATTAAGGGATAATAATAGTCAACATACATCTATAAATAGAATTCACTCACCATCTATAAATAGACATCATCTATAAATAGAATTTTCTCATCATCTAAAAATAGACTTCCACCTAAAACTAGCTTGAGGCTCCATCCTAGTGTAGGTGCATAATTTTCACTAGGATCTTCTTGTTGAATCTCAACATTCCAAACCACAATGAGCTCTCTCAATGAGAAAATTAGAAAATATCAAAATTCCACAATGAGAGAGAGCGTCCTCCTTTTTCCCTTTTATTTGTTCGTTGAATCTTTTGCAACCCTTTTACCCTTTTAATCACTTTAAGTGATGTTTCATATTCTCCTAAGTCACTTTAGGTGCTTTTTTCCTTTTTCCTCCTTTTAATCATCTAATGTCATTTTGTTAGGCACTTTTCCCTTAGGACATTAAATAATTAATTAATTCCCTTCTTAAGGACTATAGCCTACGAGAATCACTTAGGCTACTATGTCCAAGTCCCATGATCACTTGGAAGGAGACATGACAACCCTCCCTCCCTGAGATTGCTTGTCCCCAAGCAATTGCAGATTCGGGTGCTACAAAATTTGTTCACTCTCCCAAGTGGCATCTTCTGCAGGAAACTCTCTCCATCTGATCAGATATTCTATGATCATCCTGTTTCGAAGCTTCTTTTCCCGAACCTCCAATACTTCCTCAGGAACTAGTACTAGCTACCCCTCCTCATCCAATGGAGGAAGTTCTGTTGAAGTTGTGATGTGTTGTCCTAATGCCTTTTTGAGACATGATACATGAAACACGTTATGAATCTTACTCCCTTATGGAAACTCTAGTTCATAGGCCACTTCACCAACTCTCCTGGTCACCTTATAAGGTTTGTAAAATCATGTCTTAAGTTTTTCTACACCACTCTTCTTCAGAGAAGACTGTCTATATGGATACAGCCTGAGAAACACCAAGTCCCCTACCTCGAAGGTGCGCTCGACCCTGTGTTTATCTGCATATATCTTTTGTTGGTTATGGGTCATCTGTAGGTTATCCTTAAGAGACTTAAGAATGTATTAGCTCTCCTAAATCCAGTATTTGGCCTTGGGAGCCCTGTTGTCCCCAAACGCCAAGTATACAAAGGATGGGGCATCATATCCATATAATTCCCTAAATGGTGACATCCCCACAGACATATGATAAGTGGTGTTATAACAATTCTCACCCAAATGTAACCACTTAACCCATGTCTTCTGCTGCCCGGTCATGTAGTTACACAAATACCCCCTTAACCATTTGTTCACTATCTATGTTTGGCCATCTGTCTATGGGTGGTAACTTGTACTGGGAGTCAAATTTATCCTTGCGAGCCTGAACAGTTCCTGCCAAAAATCACTCATGAATCGACTGTCCCTATCACTAACAATATTTTTTGGAAACCCATGTAGCCTAAATATCTCCTTGAAGAATAAATCTACTACCTGTGTTGCCTTCTAGTCTAAGGATATGGCAAAGAGATGAGTAAACTTGGTCAACCTATCAACCACCACATAAATGCAATCTTGGCCCTGTGTCTTTGGAAACCCTGTGATGAAGTCCATGGATATGCTCTCCCATTTCTTCTCCGGAATGGGCAGTGGCTGAAGTAATCCTGTAGGATGGGTCTGCTCCACCTTATTCTGTTGACAAGTCACACACTCTCGCACATGTCTCAATACATCATATTTGAGTCCCTTCCATGAGAACCTTTATCTGATCTTCCTGTATGTCTTGAAATATCTTGGATGCCTAGTTAAAGGTGTGTCATGCATGGCTTTCATAATTTTCTCCTTTAATTTGGGATCTGGAACCAAGTATATGCGATCCTTGTAGTAGATGATATCATCTACCACCTTGTACTTGTCATCCTGCATGTTGTTATCCATCACTTCACAATAAAATTCTCTCTTGGAGTACTCCACCAGGAGCTTGAATTTCCAATCCGCGGATATCTCTGATAATGAGCACAACTCGGGTCTTCTGGATGGAGCATCAACAACTGCATTGTTCTTTCCTTTGACGTACTCAATATCAAAGTCATAGGCTTGTACTTTACTGACCCATTTCTACTGCCTTTCGTTAAGATCATTTTTCCCCAAGAAGTGCCTCAAACTGTTGTGATCAGTCTTGACCACAAACCTCCCACCTACTAGGTACTGTCTGAACTTTTCCAATGCATGCATTATGGCGAGCATTTCCTTGTCATAGATGGAATAAAGTCTCTCAAGGGTGGAAAGCTACTTGCTCTTGTATGCAATAGGATGCTTATGCTGCATCAAAAACACTCCTATGCCCACACCATATGCATCACACTCTAACACAAAGGGATGAGTAAAATCATGAAGTGCCAAAATGGGGCAAGAACTCATCACTTCCTTCATCTTGTCAGAGGTCTTATGGGCCTCTTCTGTCCAACAAAAATCCCATTTCTTCGTAAGATATGTAATAGGGTTGGTCAATTGAGAGAATCATGACACAAAGCACCTGTAGTAACTACAGATTCCAAGGAAACCTCACAAATGCGTGATATCCTTAGGTGGTGGCCAATCTAGAATAGCCTGTATCTTCTCCTTGTGAACCTCCACTCCCTGTGCGATGAATATATGCCCCAAGTAGAGAACCTTTGTCATACTGAATTCACACTTAGGTTCCTTGGAATATAAGGAATGCTCATCCATAATGCTCAGAATCTCCTCCAAGTGCGCCAAATGCTCCTCCCAAGTCTTACTGTAGATCAAGATATCATCAAAAAATACCAATAGGAACTTTCGCAACTGCTTTCTAAATATGTGATTCATGCATGAATGAAAAGTGGCAGGCACGTTGGTCAATCCAAAATGCATGACCAAGAACTCATAGTGCCTATAATGGCACCTAAAGTCAGTTTTATGAATGTCCTCCTCACAAACTCTGATCTTATGATATCTGGATTGAAGATCAATCTTCGAGAAATACACTGCTTCGTGTAGCTCATCGATCCTGGGTATAGGGTACTTGTTTTTTATTGTTTTCTTATTCAAGGCCCAATAATCAATACACATCGCATTGTCCCATCCTTCTTCTTAACCAATACCACTGAAGAAGAGAAATGAATGGAACTGGATCTTATGTGCCCCATGTCAAGCAACTCCTTGATTGTTTTTTCTATTTCATATTTGAACTTCTTGAGATTCCTGTACGGGGTGGTGATCATTGGTTTGGCCCCCTCTTCAAGTTCGATGGTGTGCTCAAAACCTCTGTCAGGAGGTCTCGCTAGAGGTATCTACCCAAATACCTTGTCATGTCTACTCAATAAATCCTGGATGTCAACATGATAGTGCCTTCTGCCTTCATCATCTATCTGGGATGTAATAAAGCACTGTGCTACATATACTACATCTCCATGTCTGAATATGGCTTCCATTATTTTGTTTGACACTACTGTAGGGGAATTGTTCACCATGCCTCGTAGTACAACCTGTTTCCCTCCTGGCGTGAAGAAATTCATGGTCATATGTTTGTAGCTTGTGGTAATGTCCCCCAATGTCTGAAGCCACTGAACTCCCAACAATGCATCTGAATCTACCACATCCACCATATAAAAGTCTTTTGTTAAGGTGTAGTTACCAATTGTCAAGGCCAATCTAGAAATTTTCATTGTGAAAGACACATTAAATCCATCGGCCACCGTTGCTTTGAACCCCTCAAAGTCCTCTGTAGCTACTTGTCTCCTAGCCACCCAGGCTACATTGATAAATTTGTGGGTTTCCCCACCATCATTCAAGGTCCTGACTCCTTGTCCCCTTATGACTTCTCTAACTCTGAAGGTTTTGAATCTTTGGGTACCATATAATGAGGCTATAACAATCTCCTTGGCCTCCTCATTATGCTCCCCTCTGGCTCTTCCTTATTCTATTTTCCCTGCTCAGGAGCAACCTCCTGCTCCTCCTCCTCCTCATCGGAATATGAATGTACCTCAATATAATGGGCTTGACCCTTCCCCTGACACCTGTGTCCTAGTACCCATGGATCTTTGTAGTGGAAACAAATATTCTTTCTCCTTAGATCATTTCTTGTTGCCTCGTCCAACCTTTCCTTACCTGTACCTTCCTTCCTAGTAGGCTTCTTGTCCTTGCCTTTCTGTGGAATAAAGGGTTTGGAAAAAAATTCATTTTAGGGACTACGCCCTCCATGTCCCTTGTCCTGAAAATAGCATCTTGTAAAGTCTCAGGCTTGAAATCCTTTACCCAACCACGAAGTGGTTCTAACAACCCCTCAATGAACAACATGACAAGCCTCTGCTCTAATATATCTGACACTGTCATTGCTAGCTTCTGAAACTCTTTGATGTAAGCATCTGGTGACCCCTCTTGTTTAAGTTGTGCTAACTCTATGAAATGTAGCTCTGGATCCTTTTTATCAAACCTCTCCATTAACTTCTGAGTGAAGTCCATATAGGAGGTGATAGTTTCATTTCCTAGTGTGAACAACCCATGGTACCACCACTCGTAGGCTTCTCCATCAAGGTGCATAGTAGTGAATTTGATCACTTCGACCTCGGTCATAGGGTTGAGCTGGAAGTATGTGTCTAGTTTTTGTACCCATGCCCTAGTTGTGCTCCTATTAGACCCATCGAAGGAGGGAATGGATAGCTTCCCCAACTTCAATGCTAGATCCTTGTTCTATGGCACCCTGTTATGATCCCTTGGTCTATTCCTGTATTTGATTGTACAGAAGTCCTGAAGTGACATGGCTTCCTGAAACTCATCACCTAGGGCTTGATATTCTCTCAGGTAGTCCTGAAAAGTTTCATCTGGAACTTGTTGACCTTGATTTTTTGTTGGTTGGTTTCCCAAAAAATTGGGTAAAAGAAGTCTAGGGATTGTTCTTCTAGTGGTCCTAGCACCAATCTACATAGGGATCCCTATATTGTTAAGTACGGGAATCTCATTGTTGTTTCCAACTCCATTATTCACATTGGACCCCCCTTCTCCGTTGTTACTCCCATGATTATGATTGGTTTGATTGGTGAGTAACTGAGTTATAAGTTGAGTAGGTTGTTGTTGTCCAACTGCTAAACTCTCCAATATCTGCATTCCCCTTTCCTCATTGGCATTACCCATGTTTTCCACTTTTCCAACCTCCGGTTGATTTTCCCTTACTTCTTCTTCCTCTTCAAAAATGTTTTCTACCCCTCATTGCCTTCTACTTATTTATGTGACACCTAGAAATCTATTTTCTTCACCCCTCATTGCCTTCTACTTATTTATGTGACACCTAGAAATCTATTTTCTTCACCCCTCATGAACAACAAAACCCCTCTTTAGGATGGCAGGAAAGAGGGCTCTGATACCATTGAAATGTTCCAGCCATTTTTTTTGTTTTTTGTTTTGTTTTGTGTGCTTCCTTTAGTTTCTTCTTATAAGCATTTATTCAAATAGTTCATATACAACAATTTGTACATCAGTAAAGTAATGGTGGATAGAAGCTATAATATGTTATGATATTAGCAATAAAAAACACCGCCAAATCTGTTCCAATTTATCACTAACTCAAAGAAATCATTACACAACAGAATGGTTTTACAATTGATATAAACTTTATATATTTAACCTCATGAAAACATTGTTACAAATCTGATATATGAAGAACAAGTGATTGTTTTAGGTTGTTTTGATGGTGTTTCGTTCCCTTTTTACAACTGTTTGCAATGATAAGCCTGTGGTGATATTGCAACGACCTCCCACTATGCAAAATCGTGCCTTGGAGTGAATATATTTGTCCCAGCATGAAGTAACTTGCTGAACAATCTTATGACTCATCCCAATCTTCATATAACAACCCAACACTAGTGTAACGCTTCCCAGCTAGGAGGAGACTTGCCCAGAATGGGATAAAATCAACCAACAAGAAAAATATTGGTCCAAGGGCACAATAATCGACCCCCAACCTCTCATATATTCGCCCAGAAAGACACACGACCTTCCTGCAGTCAGTAACTCGGCCCACAAAGAGAAAAAAGTTGTCTTTCACAAATATTTGTGCCCAACTACAAAGTAATACACCTAACATTAATAAATTCGACCGCCACAAGGATTCGTTCGGTTTCCCTTCTCATAAATCACACCCTGTAGTCTTAGTTTGAATTCTCTTCAACCCAACTCGGCCTCTTAAATGAAATTCGACCCATACACCCCAAACTCCATCACCAAACAAATAAATCAGCTACAAACGAAGGAATACCACATCAAATAGAAATACCTCAGATTTTCAATAAAGCACAATGAATAAATCAATGTGATATCTTTCCAAAATGGTTGACTAGTGTGGATGGTTTCACCATTGGATCCAATATTTAAAATTTCCTCCTAGGGTTTCCGTCCCAAGAGTTCCAAACCACAATGAGATCTCTCAATGAGAAAATTAGAAAATATCAAAATTCCAGAATGAGAGAGAGCGTCATCCTTTTTCCCTTTTATTTGTTTGTTGACTCTTTTGCAACCCTTTTACCCTTTTAATCACTTTAAGTGACGTTTCATATTCTCCTAAGTCACTTTCGGCACATTTTTCCCTTTTTCCCCCTTTTAATTATCTAATGTCATTTTGTTAGGCACTTTTCCCTTAGGACATTAAATAATTAATTCATTCCCTTCTTAAGGACTATAGCCTATGGGAATCACTTAGGCTACTACGTCCAAGTCCCATGATCGCTCGAAAGGGGACATGACAAGAGAATACCTATGTTCTAGATGTCAATAGATAAGATTCTTAAAGGCATCCTACATAAAATAAAAAAGAAGTGATTTAGGTTTCTATGGACTAGAAAAAGGGATAAGGAAGGAATTCCTTTAGTTAAGTGGACTAGGATTGCAACTCCAAAATGAGCAGGGGGGTGGGGACTAAAAAATATACACCTCTTTAGTTTATCTCTAGCAACCAAAAGTATCTAGACATTGGTTTACAATGCAGACCTTTGGGGAAGAATTAGGGAAATTAATCATTTGAGGGGAATGACCATGGAGGACTAGTTTATATTAGAAAGAAAACACTGTCAAGGTGATTCTAGAGTCTAGTGTGCCATGGTAAATTATTTTCCCTCGGCAAGAAATTAGATTGCTTGGAAAATTGGGGATGTTAGGAAGGTATATATAGAAGAGGATCCTTAGATTGAATCCAAAGAAAACTATAGAGTTTTGGAGGCCTTACTATAAGTTCTACATGGACATGGAATTTTTTACCTAAGGGAATCAACTTCATAGTTGAATATAAATTCTTGGACTCGAGGATGTGTGACTTTAGATAGTCTAAATATATAAGGAGACCTAGAAGTGGAATGGGATTAGTATGTAATTTTTCTTACCCATAGTGCTATCAAATTGATAGAAGAGGAGGACAAAATTAGTTGGTCCAAGAACTTGGTTACTGGAGAATATATGGTTAAGTTAGGGTATGAAGCAAGAATAACGGAAGATTTGCATGCTGAGAGAGTCTCGTGGTGGAGAATTGTTTGGAAACTATTGTATTTTCCTTTAAATCATAAAATTATCCTAAGGTTAGCCCTAGAAAATGAAATTTTAACCCGGGATAATGGACATAAGAGGAATTTGTTTGGGCCAAGAAAATGCGTACTTTGAAAGAGTAGTAATGAATATGTTGATGACATGTTTGCGACTTGTCCTTTTTCTAGAGATTCTAAAAGGAGGTTACACAAGTTACTGTGGGAATTTCCAAATGGGATAAGGAGTCATTGGTTGATTATATATTACATTGGTTTACAAATAAGGCAACGACAACCTATACAAATCTTCCTTGTCTTTTTGTTTGTGGGATTTAGTGGATCATAAATTAGATGTTATTTCAGGATTTGATGTTTTCTCATGCACAAGAAACACATAAGGTTAGACTAGAACTACATGAGAATAAAATATCTCCCAAACAAAAATCTATCGAAACTCCACTGATTCCTAGTATTGATCATAAGAATCCTAAGTGATTCTTCAATGGAGCAAGTCAATGAGTCCCATACATTTTTGGATTAAGGGTTGTACTTTATATTGATTCTTCTCACTTAAACTAAAATATGATATTGTTCAAGGCTTAAATAACTATGTTGAAGTTTATTCTGTATGGTTATTATTGAAAACTATAGAGGAAAGAGGGTTAAAACATCATCAGGTTTGTGGAGACTCAGATATTTTGATATATTGGGCCAATCATAAGTGCAACATCAGAAATTTTGGCCTAGATCCTATTATGAACTAAGTCAAGGAGGTAAAAGATACTTTTGATGTTATTGCTTTTACATATTATCATGAATTTAATACTATGATAGACATTTTTTCTAAGGAAGCTTTGCTTTTGAAGGAGGGTACCTTAGCTAAAATTAAATTCATAGGAGGCACTCCATTTAAATATTAAGAAAGAACATCATATTAACTCTTGGTTATTAGAAAACTAGATTTTTTGGAGGTTTGTTTTTTTTATGTTATGTAAATATTACTGTGTGATCCTTTAAATATCATAATAAGTAGGCTACCTTTTGAATTTAATGATGAATGAGTGTTTACAAGACATTGTAGGAAGGTTGTAATATGATTTGACTTGGTAGACGATGTAAACAACACCAGATAGGTTTTGAGTCCATAGTATACAATCCCATGTATATTTTGAATTCTCTATTAGAAATACCAAATATGAAACAAAAATATTTGGGAAAAAATGTATATCTATAATATTTTTATTTTTTATTTTTCTTACTAACATTTACCATGCCCATTGTTACACCTCTATTTGTCACCTTATGCCTCACACAAGACATATTGATGTCATTTTATTGAAATCACATGTTTTTCCCCAAAAAAGAATTAGTTTTTAGCCTAGTCATATTTTCCCTAGGGAAAAGGGTGACCGATCACTTGTTTCCTTCATGCAACGCATGATTTCCCCTACAACCTTCTAGATTTGAGGATTTACGTGGAGATCGACAAAGGATGGATTGACCATGATGCATCACAATCCATGGAACTTGTGCATGACCTATTTTCGCCAAGTTCTAGGCCTAAAACTTATCACTAAGGTTCCTCCATATTCCTATAAATGAAGGTCAAATCAAGGGGATAAACTAGTTATTTTGGATAATGTTCAAGAGTTAGGCAATTCATCATAGCCTTATGCTTCCACAGTGAAACCAAAGAGACTTTTTCTACCTTTTTGAGAGAATGGAATGTGGTGCTATTCATACTTGTGATAAAATATTCCTAGGTGAGGTAGGCCATCCTATCTTCACTATGATATAGAGGTGGATCTTTCCATTGACAACAAGCAAAAAAGGGCCAAGGAGGAGTCTCAGGAGCTTGGAGCCAAGAAAGTGTGGCATGGTTTCAACATAAGCATCTTGTTGTAAGTTTTCTGACATCTATAGATCTATGACAATTTCCCCTCCAATGTGTGTAATTCATGGTTATTATATGTTAAGAATTGGTAGATCTATTTTTTCTTGAGAAAGATATATTAGATGTACGTGCAAGTGACTTGTAATTAGATTTATTTCATGCTAAATAAGGTTGAGAGAGGTACATGCTGTTTCTTATGTGTATGTGGATAAATACAAGAGCTTGGAGATTGATCTAGGAGTTGCATCAACCTGGATTATGATAGGCCAACCATTGGTTAAAAGCTAAGGCATATTATTCTCTCTTGTTAGCATAGATTGAATCTATAAGTATTAGATATAGTGTGAAAATTCATAGTGTTTTATCCCACTATTTGTCATTGACTATGATAAGGTTAATGTGAGCTCTCACTTATCGATAGAAAATATTCTCTAATCATAGAATTTGTGACTCCACTAGGGAAGAATTTAGTGTTTCTTCCTTATTTTTTAAGAGTTCCCTTGGTTTTTTTCTACTTTTGAAATTTTTTGGTAGCTCTACACTATGTGTTGCCTCTGTCTGGGTGCTTACGAGTTTGAAATATCCCTATATTTGGGCCTGATTTACCAAGTTTTCTCAAATTCACTATTAGTTGTACATGTTTGGCTAATAGAGGTGAAAAATATATTTCTATAGGCTAGCAACAAGAGACCATAATTTATGGTCTCTTCTTTCTCAAAGACAACTAGCGACCAACTAGATCTCATCCCATGTTGCTCAAAGAAAACCAATGCCTGGGTCTTGTAGACGATTTTTTGAATTTTTTCCCCTCAGTTTGGTCTTAAATCACCAACAACGTTCAAAGAAAACTAAATACTTTAGATGAACAAGTGATGGTTATAGGTGAGCATAGAGATTGGGAAAGATAGGAAATGTTCACCCATTGTACATTTTCTTCTCTTTGAATGCTTGAGAGCTAAGAATTGTTTGGGAGTGAAATTTGTAGGAAGCACACAAAAAAATGAGATATTTTTACACACATTGAAGAGCACTGTAAGGGAAGGATACCAGAGGGAATGTTGAATAAAGAAATGGTAATAGTTCATTTTGTTGTGTGGGGCAGTGGAAGAGAGTTCCTTGGTTGTTCATTGTTGGATGAGATGCCTATAATGCTATGTGGAGAGTAAATTGGTTGAGAATGAGAGTAAATGGGTTGGGTTGAGAGAGAGAGAGAGAGAGAGAGAGAGAAGCATGGAGTTGTTTAATTTTCCCTAGTGGCCTCATGACACAACTTGGGAATAATATCTACAATAGATACCTATTGTTGTGTGGGAAATCATTCCTACATGACCAATTTCTTGGACCTTCTTTAGTAAAATTATAATTACCTTATCATTGTCTATTAATATGAAAAATGTAAAGGCCCCGGCCGTTATGACAGCAAAAGCGACGTACAACAGGTAAAACATTTTTTTTTCTTTTTAATGTTGCATTAGGTAATTAAAACATCATAATAAATAACAACATCGTCGACACAACTTTCACATATATTAATGAAAAAATATCAATGCATTAACCATCAATTACGACACAATGCATACACATCATCATCATGAACCACGCCACGCTTATCAATGTATTTACACATTAATTAAGAACATCCCACATCATTGCATTCTACAAATAAATATCGACACATAACAGTAAAATATTAAACATTCAACGCTTTGCATAAGGACCATCATCATATAACACCAAGAAAACATAAGATAACATAACGAATCATAAGGATCATAAGTATAATCACAAGAATCACATAATATACTACCCTCCCAAACTACCCTGCAAGGTTAGGACCTTTAGGACACATAAGCAATGCTCAAGCCCAGTTCCAATTGATTTTAACCATTTAAGGTCTCAAGGCTGGTGATTGTTATGAGAAACAAGGAGGTGTCTACATCCCACCAACAAAATCAAGTCCAAGTCGACTAAGCTAAATCAACATCATCAACGATCACCAAGGCGCAATAACATTATAATAAATCAACACATGTACATAAAACTCCATGGTGCAAGAGGACTTAATTACCAAAATAATCAAGCAACGACATAAGCCAAGGCACAACAATTATCAGTTAATTCTAAGGCACCAAGCCCATCCACAAAATGCAATCATCCGTCAATAAATTTCGTTACGCACTATAAGACTAAAGCCAAAAACCATCATTATTACATAAAATTCAATTGTGCAAGAAGTCTAACAATCTATAACTAGCATTTATGACACAAAATCCAGATGCACAAGAAGTCTAACAATCTAACCATCGTATCTTACATCACATCCATTGCACAAGAAGTAAAAAATTCTATAACCATCATACCTTACATAAAAACCATAAGCGCAAGTAATAATTATTAATTTATTTAGGATGTAGATGAAAGGTCAATCAATCCTAATCATTAATAAATTCAAGGTGCAGTGTAGTCAACATTGAATCCATCACTTAATCCATGGCGTGCGAGGAGTCCAAAGTCAACAATCGTTCCTTACCATAAATTTTTATTGCGCAAACGTAATAACAAAAACAACATTTATTACACTGAAATACATGGTGCAACAGAGATCTAACCACTCGCGTAACCAATGTGCAATGTTAATCGGTGCGCGCAATCAATTATTAACATCATCAATAATTGGCAGTGAATGCTCAAGCGCCATAGGAATCCTCGATCAATATTTTAATCACTACACTATTGTGGTGACTATTAAGGTATTACTTATTCTATTTTTAATTCCATTAATTGTCTATGTAAGATTTAATTAAAACAAATGTAAGACAAAGAAAAGAGATCTCATTCTATAAAAGATATCTATACCCTTTAATTCAAATCAATGACACACGTAAGGTCCTCTCACAATCTACCATATAATCCATAAATTCATGTCCAACATAAAAATCAGGTGATTTCAGTTAAGGGTAAATTCATAACTCAGTTCAAGTAATCTATATTTAATCTTATAATTTCAGGTATTCGTTTACAAGTGTCACCATAACACGGAATTCGAGGAAAACTCATCCAAACTTATAAATCAATAAATTCATAAAAAGCTAAATCCATAACTTTAACTCAAGGAAATCTCATGTTTATTTGTTCAATTCAACAATTCATTTGAGGTGGTTTCAATGCTTAACATTCAAGGAGATAAAACACCAATTGGAGAGTTGTGCCTTGAAAATTTTATTGACCAGAATAACAAGTCACCAAGTGTCAATACTAATAAAAAGGGCAGATTACTCTGAGGGGAAACGGTAAGCATGCAGGGAAAAATAAAGGTAGTGTTGTACACAGCCAAAATACGCTAGCGGTTTAAATGAAATTGGGGTTAGGGAGACCAAATCGCTGGTATAAATAATTGACTACACAAAGTTAAATGAGACCCCAATCGCAAAGAATTTAAATCATTTTCTAAGTTAATGGTGACCCTCAATTCGCTGGAAAACAAAAACAAAAAGGATGAGTTCGGGAGTCCCCCAAAATTGTAGAGAATTAAATAAATTGAGATTTTAGATCCAATTTTGAACACAAGGGAAAACTAAAGTTTTAACAATATTTGGTTATGTTATTCTAAAATCGCATTACTGTTCATTGGAGCTCTGTTTTGAGCATCGTCAGATCTATTGGGCGCATCCTTCATTTGGAAACTCGTTAAGCGATAATATAGTTATGTTGCCTAAATTTATACAATAAGATGTAAGATGATGTTTGTTATAGATGGGTAAATGATGTATTGTATCCTTGATTGTTAGTAAATATATTCACATTAATTTGAATATAATTGTATTCCATGCAAACCAAAATATTATTAATTAAGCCCAAATTACGTATTCGGAAGTACAATTTCTAAGTTAATGTGACCACCAATTCATCGGCTAAAGAAACGAAGTGTTGAGTTAGGGACAATAAAAGTAAAATGCTAGGCATCTAAGCAGATTGGAGTGGGAAGACACCAACCAACGCAGATAAGAAGGTAAAAATAAAAGCGTTGTGTTCCTTCCTGCACATGGATGGCTTACAAGGAAAAATCACAGAAAGGAGTTCGTTGGAACTGAGTGAAGATTTAAAATGCAGAGAGAGTTAATTTTGCAAGGGAGGTTACCATCTCACGATGTGAAGGCAAAAAACGCAAGGCAATTAATCAACGAAGAAGAATGCAGAAACAAACTCAGTGGTTACAACCATTACAATGGCTGAGCAAAAAAATCTTTTCCAAAGGCCAGAGGACACCAAGGATCAACACCTGGAGAAACACATTGTTGGGAAAAAATGTCCCTTGCAACACACAGAGATGGAGCCATGAAAAGTACGCCTTGGGAATGCTCAAGTGGGCGAACTGTTACGCAAGGATTAGCGCAAAGTTTCACATGAACACGTTGAGCAAGGGATTTGAAAGATGAGGGTTCAAGCACTAAAAGCTGATCAATCCAGGAGATGTTAACAATACAAGATATCCTCCGCCTTTACATGGCTACTAAAATTTAAAAAAGAACGATCAATGAGACATAAAAAATAATAAAACAATTTTAATCATCCAGAGGCTATCATGACAATTCGCAGTTTCATGATAATCAACAATACCATTACAATTCCAACAACACATAAATCTATGCACAATTCTAACAAATTTACAACTGCAAATTTTAAAATGTGTACCGTATCCGACCACTGGCTTGTTGATGTTCCTTGACTACTGGTGATCCTCCTCACTCCCGCTTGCTAGTCACAGAGACCTCACCAGTACCTCCCAACCAATGCTAGGGGTACTTTTCTTCCCCTTGAGCCCCCCAAGCCGCAAAGGGGTCATTCACACAAAATCATAGAATAAGTTAGCTCCCAGCTCGCCTCACAAGGTTGATATACCACTCTTTATTCGAGTTGGCTATCCCAAATCCCAAAAGAAAAATCTAGCAACATAACCTTACGCATGTCGGTCGTGATCCATTCCCCTACTCTACCATTTCTTTTATAGAGTTCTCTTAGTGACCATTTGCCAAAATGCACGTTAAATTATTTTTATTAATTTTTTTTTAGGAAATATTCTCCCTCATACACTTGTCACCCAATCCCTTAGTTGCACCAGAAATTCATTTAATTAATTAAATTAATTTTCCAATTTCCCTCACCCACCTAAAAGAGTTCCTAAAAACGCTCCTTGTTGTCCCTTTACTCCCTCAATTTCCTTTAATGACTGATGCCTTTCTTAAAGCTTAGTTGAGTTCTAAATAGGAAATTTCTCTAGGCTAGATTCCTTTCTATGTTCCACATTCCTTTTGCAATTAATTTTTCTTTTCTGTCTAAGTTCCAAATTAGCATGTCTTTGCACATATCAGTAATAAATTTTTAGATAATTTGTTTCTCACAAATTCTAAATTTGATTTTTCTTCATCCCCCTTTATTAATTCCTTAATTAATTTTTTTAGTCCTCATATCCTACTTAGACCTAGGCTTTAATTTCAACTGGGCTTAGCAACTTTTTTAAGGGAAACATTATAATTGATAAAATTTACTCATACATAATTATTTTAAGGCTCACCATGTCAAGTGAGATATTGTTTTCTAGGCACCTAGGTTCATTGAATCACCTGTGTTTAAAAGTCGTGGTGTGCCCTTCAAGACGCACTACATGCTCCAAGGGTGCCACTCGCCTTTATTTATGTTTTATTTATGCAACGTGCCCTTCAAGACACACTACATGCTCCAAGGGTGACACTCGCATTTTGACTAATTTTGTTAGATGTCCAACTAATGGAGTCAATTCTTCATCAAGCGACCTTGTGGGAGACTAAGGGCCTCTAAGGAATAAGGACCCTGCCTTATTGCACGCCCCTTAGAATCTTTGTGAGCGATTACCTCAGTCTACCCTCACGGCATTGCGAATCTCTCAAAATAGGTAATCGTTAACCTACAGTTCGAGCCATGACGAGAGTGCTAGTAGGCTGTGGTAGGGTTGTTGCCACACCTCTCCCTTAATATCTCTGGTTTTCATGCATGGCCCCTTTACTCCTATTGTGAGTTTGATTAGAAAGAAATTTCCAGCCTGCATCCATCAACGAAACATGTCAGCGATCCATAAAAATCATCATGATAAATCCGAACATATGTCACATATGCATACACAAAAATACCCAAACCATATGCAGTCCACTCCCCGACTCGATCTGGAGTCCAAGGAGGCCCACCGATGCCATCGGCATCCCCAATATGTCAAGTGTCCTGCACATTCAGGAGAAACCCATCAATAGCACATGTCGATACATATATAATCAAATAACATAGCATCATATCCACAACATCATCATCATCATCCATAAGTGAAATAGACCATCATATAATGAATCGGATCACTTGGACGCAAGTGTCCCCAAACAATAATTCAAATCATGTGTGTGCAATAGTGGGATGTTACCAAAAATTTAAGTTTTTTTTCCTATTATAATAATCATTGTATCTGCATGCTATGTTTTAATGTGTTTGTTATTTCTATTGCATTTTAATTTTACACATGCAAATTCATTTTATTGAATTATGTTTCCTCCTAGGAGGCTTAAATTATTGTTATCATGGAGATTTAGTGTTCGGGTTTGTGGGTGTGGGAGGAGGGGGAAATTTGGAGTTCTGTAATTGTAGCTACCCATCCTATCAGTAGGATTGAGGGGTGGGGACATAACACCTATTCCTGTGATTGATGAACTATTAAATGAATTACAAGGAGAAATGTTCTTTACCAAATTGGATATTTATTATGGGTATCATTAAATCAAAATGAAGGAAGAATACATCCCAAAAACAAAATTTAGAAAACATGAGGGTCATTATGAGTTTTTAGTGTTTCCATTTGGCCTTACTAATACACCTTCCACTTTTTAAATATTGATGAATTCTAATTTCAAACCCTTACTTAGAAATTTTGTGTTAGTAACTTTTGATGATATACTAATCAACACCAAATATTATAAGAGCACATACAACATGTTGACATGGTATTAAAAATAAAGGAGGAGAAAAAATTGTATGGAAAACCTTCCAAGTGTGGCTTTGGTGTTCATGAATTGGAATATTTGGGTCATATTGTATTTCAAGAGGGTGTTAAAGTGGACACTAAAAATATTAAAGCTTTGGTGGAATGGGCAATTCCCAAAACCTTGAATAATATTAAGGGATTATTAGGCTTTAGGGGATATTACCACGAATTTGTCAAGAACTATGGTCGAACATAATCACCTCTAAAAACATTATTGAAAATGGATGCACCTTCTTGGACTAAAGAGGTAACCAAATATCTTTAAAAACTTAAGGAGGTTATGTGTATAACTCTTATCGTACCACACTTAACCACATAAAACCTTTATTGTGGAGTGTGATACCTAAAGATAGGACATTAGTGTAGTTTTAATGCAATAAGAAGGCCACTTGCATTTATCATCCACTAGAAGCTGGTTTTCAAATAATATTTGTCTAACTGCACACTAGGGGTT
>ML797592.1:179070-206095 GCA_009831015.1 Picea engelmannii | reverse complement strand
TGAATATATATTTTTAAATGTATTGTTTTCATAACATTATGTATTAGGTTGTGTTTGGAGTCATAAACTAAGATTTTAAAAGTAAGGATTTAAGGGTCGATTTAATGATTTTGTTTGCAGTAACGATGATTTCGATTACCACTTTAAAAAAAAATGTCATTTTAATACCCCAAATTTAAAATGGGTGCTATCGGTAGCAGTACATTTCAATTTGATGGTTGATTTTGAGGTTTTGGTTTTAATGGTACCGACTGCTCAAAATACAATTTCAAAATATCTATAAATTTAACGTTTTGAAAAAAAATAAAAAAATCTATAACATTTTTATTTTTTTTAGGTGCCGATTTTAGGGGTTTTTTGAGCTACTGTCTGAGTTTTGAAGGACATGTTTGAAAAATGTTGCAATTTTGACCCTGTTTAAAAAAATGGTGCTACCAGTAGCACTACTTTTTTATTTGGGGTTTGATTTTGATGTTTTTTTATGCAAAAATATGGGTTTTGGGGGCTAGAGTTCTCGTTTTGAGGTCACAGTTCTCATTAAGTTGGTAACTATGTTGGTTAATGTAATTGTTAGTTTACTTTTAATTTATGTTTTTAAGCATTTCTTCCGTGCAGTTTGAATTATTAGAATAGATGTAGTATAGTTTCATTTATGTAATTTCCTTTCCTAGGATTAAAATGAGATTGAATTTCTAAGTTAATGGTTGAATCTAGTTTTGTTTATGTAGTATAGAAGTATGAATGATGATCTCATTATGTTGTTGATGGTTCATATATGAATATGCAGGCTATTTAACATTGTTTTGTCATGGCTAAACTCTCATTGGATTGTTTAAATCCATACCTTTCACTTTGCCATTGAGATTAGTGTTGAGCTCATACCACTGGAATTATCCTTTGTTGTCAAGTTCCATTGAAATATCATCCGACACCGAAGACATTCACACAACCACCAACATTATATTTGAAGTGTCATAGGTTAAAAGATAGTTTTCCTGCTTTCATAGATATAGGTTCTTGCTTTCATAGGTTAGAATAAAGTTTTATTGTTGTTGTAGATTAGATAGTCTTTGCTTTGATAGATTAGATAGTAGTTTGCTTAACATAGAATAAGAATTAGTTGTTAGTTCTTCTTTCTTTCAATAGAATAGATTTCCTTTCATGCATTGCACTGAGCATTTAGATTTCCTTTCATGCATTAGAAATAGTTTTGCATTAGGCATTTAGTTCACTTGTCTCTTAGGCTAGATAGTTGTTCAATGAGAAGTTTTACTTGCAGTAGTTAGTTGTCTTTGCTTACTTGTCTTTTTCTTTAGTAGGTTAGTTAGGTGCCTTTGTTTACTTGTCTTTTTCTTTAGTAGGTTAGTTAGGTGTCTTTGCTTACTTGTCTATTTGCTTTAATACGTTAGATAGGTGCTTTTGTTTACTTGCTTATTTATTTGCTTTCATAGGGTAGTTTCTCATTGAATGTAGGTTGGCAAGTTAAATAAGTTTGTTTTGTCATTTGCTTATTATGCTTAGTAGTTTTCTTATTGCTTATTATTGAACTAGTTTTCTTTACATAGGGTTTTACTTTCTTTCTTAGGAACTATTCATCAATCCTTGGCCCAAAAGTACTTAGGTTACCTAGCTTCAAGTTGCTTAGTAGGGTTTGCTCATTAGATAGGTTTTTCTTGAGTAGATTAGCCTTAGATATCTGCCTTCCTTAGTTATACTATACTCCTACCAACATGTTAGGTTATGAAAAATGTATAAATATCTTCATTTTTCCCACATGTCATGATATCATCTTGATTGACTTTTAGATTATTTAGGAGCAAATAGAATAGAAAATGAATAATATACTCTTTAGCATTATTGTTGAAGTTAGATTACATAGATCATAAAATATGATTGGAATTGTCTGGTTTTATTACAGGATTGGTTAAATATTGTCAAACCCAAGATAGCAAAGGAAATCTTGAAGATACGCAAGCTATTGGAGGTTGAAGACTTTATGGTGCAAGGCAGTTTTGAAGATGATCGAGTTTCTTATATTGTAAGTTTATAATAGTAAAGCAATCCTGAGGATCTCTTGATCCCCAGTATAGCTTAATTTACCCAGATTATTGTAATATATAAGGGGTAAATAGATCTTGAAAAGATATAGAAGAATTGCATCCAATAACTCAGAACTGAGAATTGCTATGCGTTAGCATTTTTTGTAAAATGTTGTACCAGCTATGAAATTAATAAAAGCTTTGAGCGGTTTTACCATTTCTATATACTGAATTTCAAATAGCAGTGCTTCTAAGGACCAAGGGCCCAGTCTGAAGGAGGTACTGTTCGACCTGTAATTGTATTAGTTCAATTTATGTTTTTTTATTCGATTCTCTTTTACAGAAGTTAAATAAATGCATAAGTGTGTTGATGATTTTATGTCAATTGCAAGAGATAGATATTTCCTTAAGCATTAGATGATTGTTTCTCCAATTCCCATTACTGAGATTTGATGTGTGAAGACTAACGTTTAATGATTACCATAAAAATATGTTGTTTGAAAATAAATCATTGATCCCCATTGGCAGTGGCAGTACAATCATTACTTCTTACCATCAATACCTACACTCATTACTTTCCCCTACACTGACGGTCGAGGTCGACCTTCATGTTAATGAGGGAAGTGGACACTTGGCACACTTCTTGATAAAGATAGTAATGATTGTAATAAATACCCACATTTGTAAACATTTGTTGTCTCTGATATTTTCTATTTTTGGTAATTTTTCCTCCAAGATGGTCTAACCAAGTCTGCTACTAGGAACGATAGTCGTCCACATTTTCTCACAAAATGGGTGGCAGAGGTGTGCGCAAGGAGTCAACTTTACTACAGGTTACAGAGCAAGTGAGAGACATCCTGCACCGACTGGGGTGGATGGAGTACTTCAACCGTCTACAAGGATATGACATGAATGTCACGCTTGAATTCTTTCAGAATCTACAGGGAGAAATCTCTATGGTGCGAGGCATACAAATCTCAGTCACCCTAGAAATCTTAGCATAGGTCACAGGCCTCCCTACCACGGGCATTTAGTGGACAGGAAGATACACAACACTGAAGGAAGTTGTGGAAACTTTCACAGACCCTGGGGTATAATTGGATAAGAAGGGAAAGGGGCTTAATCCCAGTACCCTCCGAGAACCTTGGAAGGAAGTGGCAGGGATAATTCAGCGGTATGTCACCTGTGATGGACGATATGACGTATTTCAACCTCGCCACCTCAAACTACTGGCAGCTTTAAAACAACGGTTAGTACTTAATCTATCTTTCTTTTTAAATGTCATATTACATGAGGTTTCCTTAAGAACACAAAAATACAAGGACCCTGTTACTGTTATCAGTCACCACAGATTAGTTAAACTGATAACAAATAAAGCATTGAGTCAAACTCAATTGACCTGGGATAACCTGATTGAGGCCAATAGACCTCCACAACTAGAGTAGCCTGAATTATGCCATGAAGAACCACCATAGGAAATTGAAGATAGACAGGCAGAGGAGACTACTTCCCAAAGAGAAATCCCATATCCTCAAACCGAAGTTGAGGCAGACCCTGCCCAAATCATAGAATCCTAGACCTCACAAACACAGGCATTAACGAAAAAGAGGAAGAGAGAAACAACTGTCCCTAAAACCATCATTCAAACAAGGAGAAGAAGCAGACGAATTCAAGAAACAACTGAAGCAATTCATGGTACAACCAAACAGCCTGAAGAACTTCAGAATTCTACAGAACAGTCTCCATGGGAGAATGTTCAAGAAATTAGGCAAGTAGAATAGACCTCACCAAGGAATGATTAGGAAGACACCCAACTGACATTAGAGCATCTAACAGAACAATTTTTGAAGAGCTATTAGGTAGAAGTAGCCCAGGTTCTGGGAAGCTTGGGAACCTCAATTGACAGAGGCACAAATAATCTAGAAAAATTCCTATAACAGGCCTCCTCTTCAAAACCAGCTGAAGACTTTCCTGATATTGAAATGCCTTTTCCAGAGAACACAACATAGGAAGAACCTCATCTTGAAATAAGAATCCCTCTTGGATAGACAGAACATTTGGAAGGAATAGAGGAACAACCATCTACTGGCCAGAATGAAGAAGACCTTGAGACCTCTCATAAACAAAAATCAGCCAAGATCCATAAGAAAATTAGAAAGTTAAAAAAGGAAAACAAACCGTTGAAGGAAAAGGCTAAGAAGGCTGAAATGTTGAAGAAGAAGGTGGGTAAACTCAAGGAAATTATTAAGGAATTGAGGAAACAGTTAGAACAAGTAGATAAGTCCCACAGAAGAAAGAAGAACAAAAGGGCCAAAGTGCAAGGAAGAAACTCTCTTCCTAAAGAAGCAGTTAGTACAAATTCTGTAGGGATACAAACAGACCCTGAAGAAATAGTAGTAGAAGAAACAATAGCTCAGAATGAGGAAATAATTCCTGTAGAAACAGAGGA
Source organism: Picea engelmannii (assembly GCA_009831015.1). Taxonomy (NCBI): domain Eukaryota; kingdom Viridiplantae; phylum Streptophyta; class Pinopsida; order Pinales; family Pinaceae; genus Picea; species Picea engelmannii. The sequence continues at coordinate 201,607 of ML797592.1, read as the reverse complement.
AAATATGAAAACTATAGGAACAATTGATGCTAAGGTGTAGACAGACACCCCAGTATTAGAGGAAATAGCTCAACTCCTTGAGCAGAATGCTACCATCAGGAGATTGAAGGAAGAATTGATGCAGTCTCAACAAACCCTGGCTCAAAACAGAAATGAATTACTAACTATAGCAGAGAACCAGGCACTCCAGTCCCAGAAACAGAGTGTTATTGTGGACAGACTAGAAGTAGAACTTACACAGGCCCAACAAGCATTAACTCAATCCAGGGAAGAGATGGGTGTTATGAAAGAATACCAAGCATCCCAATCTCAAGCACAGGGTGTCACCATTGATAAACTAAAGGCAGAGTTGGGACAAGCCCAGTGAGCATTAGCTCAATACCAAGATGAGATGGTCACTAGGGCTGGACATCAAAATATTTTTAAACAACTGAAGGACATGACATCAACAGAGAGTGAGACCTATGCTATGCTCACCAAAGCCCAAGGGAAGATAAAAAAGGTGCAAACCCAATTAAAAAAAGCTTTGGAGCAAATCAAAGAAATCTGTGATGTCTACTCTGATGCTCTTAATTGCAGAGCCCCTGCCACCAATTACACTTTATTCTTGCTGGAACGATATTTGTTATTAAGAGTGAAGGCCATCAGAGCAGGTAAACCTATTTCATTTGCCACTTTACCTGAGTTTATTTCATGTTTCAAAGAGTAGGATGAAAAGGTACAATACTTTTTGTGTGAATTGTACTTTCATAATTTCATTCTGGAAGAAAAAAGGGAAGATAACCCTGGCCCATTCATAGGTGACATACAGTTTCAGGCATTTCTGTCATTTACTCAGAACCAATTTAGATGGGGTAAAGCTCATAAAACCTTCCTAAAGAGGGAAGCTAGGCTAGATATCTGGGTTAGGGGAGAACCTCCAAAGTCCTTTCCAGCCATTATGCGACATAAAACCTTTATGAAAAGAGGGGGGGTCGTAGACTCCTTAGCCCCTATCCATCTACATGTTATACGTTCAGGTATCACTCATTTTAGGGAGCTTAAGGAGGAAGCTCTTGTTTCTTCTAATCTGAGATGGGATGCATCCTCCAGTGAGGTAAAGAGTAGGGAACCCTTTGGGTACAAGAATTTCTTTGCAGCTACCTACATAATAGAGAGGTATTCTAGATTGCTCCAAGAGGAAGGGCCTGCTTGGATTGGGTGAAAATATAATACCCCTATCATCTGGTTCCCTCTAGAAAGTTACCAAACAGATTATCAAATTAACAAGAAAAGGGAGGATACTTCTTTTGGAGAACTCAAAAGAAGCAATGGGTTCAGAAGGCCTGGTGAACCAACCTTTCCACCTTACAACATTACTGCTTTACATGTAAGATCTCAGCTTGCATGAGGACATGCAAGAAGGTAAGCTAGGGGGTATGTTAGGTTATGAAAAAGGTATAAATATCTTCCTTTTTCCCACATATCATGATATCATCTTGATTGAATTTTCGATTATTTAGGAGCAAATAGAATATAAAATGAATAATATACTCTTTAGCGTTATTGTTGAAGTTAGATTACATAGATCCTAAAATATGATTGGAATTTTTTGGTTTTATTACAAGATTGGTTAAATATTGTCAAACCCAAGATAACAAAGGAAATCTTGAAGATATGCAAGCTATTGGAGGTTGAAGACTTTATGGTGCAAGGCAGTTTTGAAGATGATCGAGTTTCTTATATTGTAAGTTTATAATAGTAAAGCAATCCTGAGGATCTCTCGATCCCCAGTATAGCTTAATTTACCCAGATTATTGTAATATATAAGGGGTAAATAGATCTTGAAAAGATATAGAAGAATTGCATCCAATAACTCAGAACTGAGAATTGCTATGCGTTAGCATTTTTTGTAAAATGTTGTACCAGCTATGAAATTAATAAAAGCTTTGAGCGGTTTTACCATTTCTATATACTGAATTTCAAATAGCAGTGCTTCTAAGGACCAAGGGCCCAATCTGAAGGAGCTACTGTTCGACCTGTAATTGTGTCAGTTCAATTTATGTTTTGTGATTTGATTCTCTTTTACAGAAGTTAAATAAATGCATAAGTGTGTTGATGATTTTATGTCAATTGCAAGAGATAGATATTTCCTTAAGCATTAGATGATTGTTTCTCCAATTCCCATTACTGATATTTGATGCGTGATAGTTCATCATAAGTTCACACTTGTTGTTCCTTTTACTTAGTTTACACTTACTATTCATTTTACTTAGTTTACACTTGTTGTTCCTTTCCATTAGAATATAGTTGTTGTTCCTTTCAATAGAAGTACGATTGTTGTCTCTTTTCGATTAGATTACAGTCTTTGTTTCTTTCCATAGATAGAGTAATTCGCCTTTTTATTTCCAGCAATTTGATTCATAATAATTGTTATTTCTGCAAGTCTTTATTTAGATTCAATTACAGCTCTTAAAATGAAGTGAATAGATTAATTAGTTCATTTCCATTGCACAACTTTAGATTTCAATTCCTAGAATATTTAATGAATGTTTGAAGAACTTGATTGTTGATAAATTCATATTTTCTTTCACTGCATGATTTTAGCCTCTACGAGCTATCTGCATAGACTTTGCCGATATTCTTTGAGATAAAAGATGAATCCTCGGGTTGATAAATTAATGTTAAACTAAGGCTGTTTTTAGACATCTTTAGAGCCCAACACAACCCTTCTACCTTTGGCATATATTTTTCTACAACTCTAAGTTTACTTACCCCGAGTTGATAATTTAATTGAGGGTAGTTTAGTGTCTTTTTAGTACATATAAATCACCTAACATTTTGGCATCGTTGTCGGGGAGTTGTCTTAAGGTAAGAAGTAGTTAGGAAATAGATCATCCTTAGACCTTAGCATTAGCTTGGTGGTGGGGGAGCTTTAAGACGAGAGGTAAGAACCTACGCATCTGCTATAGCAGGTTCCCCCAAACCCAATGGTAGTTTTGTTTTTGTTTTGTTTTCTTTCATGAATAGGCCTAGAAACTAGATGGTAGCTTTTTCTTTTGTTTTTTCTTTCTTTCATCAATAGACCTAGAGATCCGAAGGGAAGATACATTAAATATAAATCATACCTTTCAACCAAGGTTCCTTCCAATCTCTTTGGGGGAAGGAACATTCCGCTTATAAAATCCACAGGCCAATACCAAAAAAAAAAACAGGAAGCTAGCTCAACTCAAAGAGATAAAATAGTCTCTGAAGAGACTAACACAGGGGGAACTATAGAATAAGCATCAATCATATTGGGACAGGAGGCAAGAACACTCGAGCCTTCCGTAGAACCAAACAATACAAACTTTTCTTTTACCACCATTAGGAGATCCTAACTTTGTGGACATCATCTTTGTGTGAACCAAGTTTTATCAAATGACAAGATGAATTCGAAGGTGACCATTAGTTTGGAAGAACTCTCTAAAATCCTAGCAATAGATGGGATCTCTTCTTCTCAGGAAGAACACATCTTGAAAATAGCCAAGAACTTTTCTCCCTCTCTGGAAATATTAGAAGAATCAAGGTCCTATGAGCTACAAAATGATTTTCCTTGCCAAAATGCAAAGGAAGCTGAAAAATTATGGACTACATCCAGTGGAGAGAAAGCATTAAGACCTGATATTGAGGAGTTCTCAACATCCATCTCAGCAGATCCTTTATGTACTTTAGAAATCAATCATCCAGAAGAAGAGGATCTGCATAGCATAATGAAGGAGAACATAGAAATTATTGTTGATGAACATCAAGATTACATTGAAATTTGGTTTCAAGAGGTCATCAGGCCACAATACTATTCTCTTCTTCAACACCTTCTAATGCCAAAACAAGTAGGTTGGTTTGTTCTTCATATTCAGGTAATCACTGCGGTAACTTTTTCATATGTGGATATGAGTATGTTTCTTATCTTGCTCTGCACATGGTTACATTGGAAGAGTTCTTACACTTGAATAAAGATTTTCCCTTTCTTTTTAGGTAGGGTAGGATAGTAAATAAAAGCTGCATATTGTTAGTTTAGCTTAGAGTCTAATGCAACCTCATTTTACATTTTTTTTTTTTTAAGAACTATGAGATACATGTTCCTATGAATTTATCTCATTAGTTTATTATATTTTAGAGTGTGGTTTTTGTAAACAGTTTTAGAGATCTATGTAGGTATTTATTTCACTAGGAGTAGACAGTTTCAAGGAGATCTAAAAGAAGAATTGTTCTTCAAAACATTGCTATACTGAAACCTTGTTGTCTGCTAAGCATCAAATGTATAATGACTTGCTGTAATTAGCCATGTTTTTGCAAAGACTTTCATCTTCTTTTTCTCAAGGAATATTAAATAACAGTTGCTCTTGAACCTTCACCACTATATAAGGAAGTGACACCGCAACCATCAAGCTTAGAGGTCTCTCGTACAGTTTTGTTGTGATTATCATTGATGGCAGGTGTGATTGTCATTGATGGCAAGATCAGAGTATGCAACGATGTTAAAACAGGGACAATGAAAGCCCGAGAGGAGAAGCGACAGTTATATTCGAATCCCATTGAGAATTCTCGATGAACGTCAGATCTAAGCCCGAGGTCCGACCGGCGTTGGATCCAGGAGAACCTGCACGTTCTTTAAAGAGTAAGGTGAAGCGAGGTTACGAAATCCCAAAGGCAAGAGGACAGTTTCGGATACCGAGAGTTGGAAGAGTCAAGACTCTTCATCATCAGGAGTCCCGGAATCGCGAAATGAAAAACCCCAAAAACCCGAAACCCGAAATAGGCACACCAACAAAGAATTTCGCAGACCAGGAAATAACTCCATTTCAAAGTCCCGGATATCGGGAGTTGAAGTGTCAAAACACTTCATCACAGGAGTGCCGAAATGCCAAATCGTCGAAATGCAAAAAGTTGAAATCCTGAAACAGGCACATTAACCATAGTTTCAGATACCGGAAGATTGAGAAGTCAAGAGTCAAGACTCTTCAACACAGGAGTCTCGAAGTCGCGAAATGCAAAACACCAAAATCCAAAAATAGGCACACCAACAAAGAGATTCACAGACCGAGAAATAACTCCATTTCGAAGTCCTGGATATTGGGAGTTGAAGTATCGAAACACTTCACCACAGGAGTGTCGAAATGCCGAATCGCCAAAATGCGAAACATTCAAATACCGGATCTTTAATCCGACTCCATTTTGGAACTTTGGATACCAGGAATTGGAGGAGTTAAGCGCCGAGACTCTTCACCACAGGAGTCCCGAAACGGTGAAATGTGAAATGCCGAAATGTCGTTGATCCGACTCCATTTCGTAGTTTTGGATACCAGGACTTGGAGTTTTCAAGAACTCTCACATCAAGAATGTCAAAATCGCGACATGCGAAATCACGAAGAGATCTGGACCGTCGAATCATCAAGAGTGTGGACCATTGATCTGACTCCATTTTGGAGGTTCGGATACCAGGAGTTGGAAGAGTCAAGAGTTGAGACTCTTCATCAAAGGAGTCCCGAAATTCTTAAATGCAAAATGCCAAAATGCGAAATGTGAAAACACATTTTTGGTGTAGGCCTTGGTCACCGCTGGTGGTCACATCGTCGAAGAGCTGTAGAGAAGAGCTCGAAGAGACAAGCTCCATTTCGGAGTTTGGGACATGGAGAATCGAGACTCTTCACCACAAGAATGCTGAAATTCTGAAATTCTGAAATGCGAAATAAACGCAAGATCCTACAGATCCAATCCAACAGTGCAGGTGAATTTAAGTATGATCGGAGGGCTATTGTTGCACTTCAGAGTGTAATTTCTAGAAACGATTGATGGCTTCTGCCAGAGGAATCAAACAGGCCTCAGTGTGATCACCAGAGAAGATGAAGAGGCTCGAGGCATCTTCCAGTGGAATGAAGACTATTCTTAGAGGTGATTAATAGATGGAAGAGTGTTGAAGCCTGTAACTGCAACAGAGAGGATCATCTTGACTTTGATAGAGAAGACGAAGAGTCTCAACTATGAGAAAAGCTAAGGAATCTCAGTATAACGCCCAGTGATGATGGACACATGGGTTAAACAACCAGATAAGCTGAAGAGTGGCCATGATGATCAGGCAAAGCACTCGACATGGACAGAGCATGCAGAAGCATGGAAAGATAGCATGCACATAGACTATAAGTATGCAGAACAAAGAAGAGATGAGGGTTGTTGTTGTTCAGAGTGATCAAGGAGTGTAGAAGGAGGAGTGTGTAGCAGCAGAAATACAGAGGAGAGGAATGGTGCATTGAATGGACATGGCACACAGAGCATAAAAGGTAGAGGCACATAAAGTGCAAGGGATGTATACAGCAAGACAATGAGACAGTAAAGGAAGGCTAAGGTGCTCTTGTAGAGAAAAATAGAAGATCAGAAAATGCAAGAAGATGTAGACAGAGAGACACTGATACGAGAGAGTAGAGCAGCATAGCAGAACAGTGATAAGCCTGGTAAGCCAATGATAAATATTGTATCACTGTGATAAATTTATATATATAGCAAACTTTATATGTTAGGATGGAAGGGAGGTTCTAGGGAGGACTGATGTCCTCAGAGGTTCAATTGGGTTCTTGAACACTGAGAGTTGTAGCTTCCATCTGGTTGTAGCCAGAGAAACCAGGGTGGCAGGGTGGTGCAAGGGAGAACTGTTGTTCTCTGTTATACAGGTTGGTGCCTATGTGACTGGAAGTTGGTGCTTCCATCCAGTTGGTGTTGGAACACTTAGGGAGTTGGTGCTTCCTTCTAGTGGGTGCTAGAGAAACTAGGGAGTTGGTGCTTCCTTCTAGTAGGTGCTAGAGAAAACAGAGAGCTGGTGCTCTCAGCAAGTTGCAACTTGCAAAATAGAGGTTGAAGCCTCACTATGAGTTGGTGCTCACAGGTATGATAATGTACAGAATGTAAAGAATACTTATCATATAAAGAAGAAGAGGTTTTTACCCTTTATGGGTTTCCTCAAGAAATATATGTCTCTGTGTATTCCTTATGTGTGAATGAGGTTGAATGTTTTATTACTTACTTCCTTGCATTATGGTGATTGTCATTGAGTTCTATGTAAAGAATTTAAAATAAGCATAATTGTTTAAGCACTGTAACAACTGATTCACACCCCCCCCCCCTCTCAGTTGTCCAACAAGTTTTTCCAATAAACCTGAGTAAATGAGTCAAGTGTCTTTATCAAAGAGTAACAAGGAGGTGTAATTAGTGGTTAGTCATGGAAACATCACAATAACTACAAAGGAAGAAAGTAAGTTGAGCCTAGAGATACCTTTTTGTTCTTTCTCAATGGTACCATCCACTACACACTAAATAGCTTGATTATATCATATCTTTAGATAGGCCACGTCCGCTTAAGTACCCCTTACATCGGGACAATCACTAATTAATATAACAAAAAGTCATCCGCTAACATAAATACCATCCCAATGAAAAAAAAAAAAAGAGAAAGAAAAAGTTGTTTTCAGAGATGTTCCCCCATCTTCTTGCATAAGCCATCTTATACTAAAATATTAAAGGATGGAGGGCCAGTCTCTGAGGGTTTAAGAGGCTAACTCGTCAGGATACTGAACAGGTCTGCTGGCAGTGGATACCGGCCTGTGGTATGACTAAGTAAACCCGCTGGAGTACTGAACAAGCTTGCTGGCAGTGGGGCATTCTACCTAGCGAGGATGGTAATCTGCCAAAAACAAATAATAAATTTAAACTTGTCCTGATGTAAGGCATTACTTGCTAAAAACGCTGACATGAAGTATGTATGGGTAAGCTAAGGTTAATGAACTCCATAAACTTGTCATTGGGAACTAACTCTGAGACTATCTTGAAACTCTCTTGCCTACCTCTTGTTATCTATATATAGGATCTCTTATCCTATAGGTGGGGCCATATTCTAACTGTCTCATCAGACCAATCTATGAAATTTATCTTTATACTTTACAAACTATAAATATTCGGCTATCGGGAGAACTGACTGGTTTATACTTTTGATTGTGAGGTGTCACAATACTTAGGTGTGGGGGAGGGGTTCATGAGTTGACAAATGGTCATTGCCTAAAGAAGTAAATCTTTGTAAAAATTTTGTATTATTTTCATGATACAGGTTATTACATCAGCAATCATTTTATCTTGAGGTGCTAAACTCCTATGTGGTATAAATTGTTGTATATTTCTTTAACAGACCACTCTGTTGGTTTATTTTTATTACAGGTTGTTCATTGTAGGTTTGACATTACATATGCAAGTGGATTGAGTGAGCATGGTGGAAAAATCAACAACAATGGAACACTCTTAGCCTACCTCAACTCCTATTCACTATGTTTGTGGCCTTTGAGGAATCATTGCCTCAACCACAAAGATCCATAGAGTTGGAGACCGTTGATTTAAACACCACCAGTTGCTAAGAGCAATCTATAACAGGGTTTCAAAATCGAATTCAGAACATCTCTGGAGCTAAGGGATACTCGAAGGAGTGGATAAAAGAAGAGCTAATCAACCCTCTCATAGTCATCACTAGATTGATTACATGTGAAGGTAGATATTTCGTCTTTAAAGCCTATCAATTTCGATTATTAGCTCACTTTCAGTTCCATAATCCATTGTAACTTTCCCTTTTACTTCTTAAAGAGTCTTGAGAAGATGTCTTCCCAAGTGAGGAAGGATGTAACCAATCCCCATAACAACCTATTTCACCATGACCTTATCAAACTACTTGTCTTAGCCGAGTTGGATAAATAGGGGAAAGCATGGGATGAGTTCATTTACCAATTTGCAAACCCTCATCTTACAATCAAGACTAGCAAGAAGACTCTTGATCTAGGGACTGTTACTCCACCCAAACCCTCATGCTTAAACTATTCCTTTATCGGAGAAACTTGTTGATACCCCTGCAGCCTCATCGAGCAAGAAGACCAAGAAGCCTATTGCTAATTCATGGCACAAGGACGTGCCATATCTTCAATCTGGGGGGAGTTTCCTGAGAAAAAAAAATGCTAAGAACTTCCCATTTGTATAGCAAACCCATGAGAAGAGGAAGTAGGATTTCTGTCAAAATTTTGCCATACTGTCTTTTTACAATGTCTTGGGATATTGTATCAACAGTTGTTTGTATTGGTATGCTAAAATTATATACCTTTGACATCATTATGTGTGTTATAAGCTTAATGTTCACTTTTTTATACTTAACTACTGTTTGTGACAAATACAGAGCAATAACAACTACTAAATACTTACTGCCATATGTATTACAAGCTTATGAAAAGAGGAACAATTGTTTGAATTGTTACAGATCGATGAAAGGAAATAAAAATTCTCCTGATTCACCATGCCTACCAGTACAAACCAAGCCTTTTGTTAGTATTTGTCAGTCTGTCAATCACCTGTGATCAAGTTTTCTCTTTCATGTGATTGATAGGGTTATTAGATCAAATTGTTATATTTTAAAAATAAAATTCTCAAATACAATTTGACATATCTTGGTTGTAAAATGGCCATTGGTGTGCCTAGGTGTCCTTACTACTCCCTCCACTCATCCAAAGTCATAAATTTTCATCATGGTCATGTCATCATTCCTTGTCATCAATTTTCAAATGATTGTCTTGGTCAAAAATTTACTTCAAAATTGGTTTCTGAATTAAGGAAGATGAATTTGACAAAAGTGAAAGAGGTTTTTGTCAATAATATACCAAGAAACAAAAAAATCCCTCAGTTTATTCACAGGTGTTATCATTTGAGATAAATTCCTCAAATACAGTCGCTATAGGAGGGTTTTCTGCACATTTGGATAGCTTGACTCAAAGTCAGGTTTTCAAAGGTTTGGAGAAGGCATTTGCAGTTCTTGATGATTCCATTGTGTAGAAGACATCCTAAAATTTACACACATACCACTTTCAGCCCAAAATTCCTCTGGGAAGGCCTCCAAAATTCCTATCAAAGACCATGTTGCGTTTCTGCTAAGAGCACGCTGTGCTTCTGCAATTTTTGAGTAACCAACTTCGAGCTGGGATTATGAACCAATGAGAAAGTAATTTTGAAACCTGTAGGAGGTTTTTGTTCATAACATACCAAAACACAATAAACTCTCTCATTTTTTGAATATACTTTATGGTTTGGGATATATTCTATCATCTTAGAGGCCTATACTTTCAGAAAATAAAACACTCTGTTTTTTTCCTGTTTTAGTCATATTTTCGTTTTGTGTTTTCCTAACAATAGGGAAGGAATTTTTGAAAACCAAGAGAGGTTTTTATCAAGGAAATATTAAAAAACAATAACCTCTCTCAATTTCTAAATATACATTATTTTTTTGGATATATTAAATTCTCTTAGAGGCCTAGTGTTTCAGGAAATAAAACACTATGTTTTTCCTGTTTTAGTCATGTTTTCTTGGCATGTTTTCCTAACAACTGAAAGTGAATTTTTGAAAACCAAGAGAGTTTTTTGTCAAGAAAATCTTCAAAAACAAAAATCTCTCTCAATTTTTACACAGGTTTTACTGTCTTGTAGTTATAGGTGTCACTTTGATACCTATTTTTCACAAGTTCGCCAGGCCAGAATTGTTGCGCTTATGGGAAGTCACTTTTGGAACTAATTTTGCAGAGGTAAAATTGTTTTTTTGCATGGATTAAAGGATCAAGGGTATAATATACATCTCAAGGCTTCCTCACATGTCATCAAAAGCCTCCAAAAACTCCAAACCCTCTAGTTCAAACTTAGAGAGCATGAAACATTGAGTTGTCATTTACGCCATGATAACGTTGTCCTACAAGACAAGATGAATTATCTACAACATTAGGTTGATGACATTACTGCCACCAATAATAGTCTCTGGATGCAATTAAACACCACAAAAATCCTAAGTCAAAATCTCTCGGGCAAGAGGGAGAAGCTTCTAAAGCTAATCCACCCCCTCCTTCGCAAGTTTAGTCATAAAGGGCAATTTCTTTTTGTTTGCAGTGGGACCTACAAAATCTTAAGTGTGGGAATAATATTGGGCCTGAGATATGATCAATTCTATGACAGTTATTATACACTTTTGCCGAGTGTATATATGTGTTTTTCATCTTTTGAAGGAGCTTTTTGAAGAATTTCATGATAAAACGATATGATCGACACTCGGTACGTATAATCCATGTTTAATAATTGTATTGGATATAATTCATCATGTTTTATGATTTCCAAGAGATAATTCATGTTTTTTGATGTTACAGGGAGAAAATGCACCACATTTCTACTTCCAGCACTCATTCCAGTACTTCATCCGACACTATTACAGGAAGTAAACTTAAACATTAATTTTTGGGAGGATGAAGTGGAATCTAAAAAATCCGGCACATGGGTTTTGTGCGCAGTATGCCCAATTAGTCCCCTAGTAGGCCATTTCTTGAAATTGTGAACAGATTAAGAGCAGTTCGTGGTTCTCAATTCGGCATCCAACACTCGATCTAGCACTCTGTCCAGCAACTCTTCCTGCACAAAAACGTAGGGTGACTTGGTGGTTATGGCATTGGCGGCCAGTGATGGGAAAATAGAAAACATGGGTTTTGTTCATGCTTATCCCCTCCAGCTACTGAACTCTTGACAACTCGATTTTGGGTTGTTATGGTAGGCAATTATTGGCTCACTTTGTTTCAGCAGTTAGGGCACCATTAATGAAATTTGCCAATTTTAGAAGTGGTTCGAACCTCCTGTGGTTGACCACTTGGTCTGTAAACGTTATAAATACCACTAAGGTGGTCAGACATAAGTTAAGCATCATATACAGTAGTGTGATAGGAACAAACATGTTTTTACTCTGTTTTGAGTTTTTACATTGCCAGATTATGCCAGAAATACATTTTTGAGTTTTCATGGTGAATTCGAGTTGTTGAATTCGTGGTTGGATTTTAGGAAGTAGCCATGAATTGATGGGGGGCCCACCAGAAGTCTGGTTACTGTCTTTCTGTTGTTTATGTATTTCATAGTTTAGTTGTTTTCTTCATTTTCCTGTACATGCATTTTTATTATGTTAATTAGTTTGTTGTTGCAATTTAATTGTTTTGCCTCTTTTTGCAGGTTAGTGATCCAGGTGGATATTGGTGGCCACCCGCCTATTCCACTTGGACCCACACCATTGTTTCTTTCAGTTTTTCAGTTTCCTTAATTGTAGCACAATTTACTATTTTTAGCAGTTCTTCGGGTCCTGAACTTCCAAAGCTGTTTTGAGGCCCTAAACGACATTTTTTGGGCATGAATGCTCCAGCAAATATGAGTCTGTTTTGAACTCAATATTTGCTATCAGCAATGTATTCCTCGGATAGATTTTTCTAACGATGTATCATGTGCGTCAAACAGAGATAGTATGCCAAAGTTACGACCCCGGGAAATTGATGTACCAATTTACCCCAACGAGGCCCATATTCTGGCATTTCATCTCCTAGAGTTAGGTTTTTGGATGTTTAGGGTTTTCCATTGTTTCTCAGTAATATATAGGCCTTTGAGCCTCATTGTAATAGGATTTCAGAGGCCAGTAGCCGCCACATCTCTTCTCATAGATAAGCTACCAGTGCCCTAGCTAGCTTATTTCCATTCTGTCTGTAAGCATTTTTCAGTCATTTATTATTAATGAAATGAAGTCTTATTTCCACTGCATCTCTGCATTTATGTGTATTTTTGTATTTCATTGTATTCCTACATAAATCTGGATCAGTGGTATCAGAGCGGCCTACTCGTTCTCAATCTTTCTTTGCATGTCCCCAACAAGGTCGGGGTATAAGGAGTTGGGGCTCGATCTGGTTGAACCTTTGCAAGATCATTCTCGCAAACCCCGATGACCGCCCATGGGGGAAGAAAAGAAAGATGAGGGAGTAGAAGATCCTATCAAAATGTTGCTCAAGGAGGCCCTCGAGAAACAAAGGAACGCGATGATGGACAACTTTGCCCAGATTCTTCAACGGATTCCCACTAGCGGTGCATCGACATCCAATAGCCACTCTGGAGGTGCCACTCCTTTTAAGGTACAAGTAAACATTGACATTCCCATATTTGAGGGCCAAATAGATGCAGATGTCATAGATAGATGGTTGAATCTGTTAGAAGGATATTTCTCGGTTTATGAATTTCCCGACCGAGAAAGGATTATTTTCGCACTCCTTAAAGCCGCCCCCCATGTCAAGGACTGGTGGGAAACCTACTCAGAGCAACAGGGTGAGGGGGAACCCTCTCTGTTCTTTGCTACATCCCCTTGGAATTCTTTCCGAGACGCCATCAAGGAACAATATTATCCTGTGGGGAGCTATGAGGATAAATACATACAATGGACTACGTTGCGGAAGCAAAGGGACCAAGATGTGCATGAGATGACGAATCTGTTTCATACCCTACGCACAAAGTTGGGTATCAAAGATTCAGAGAAACATTTGGTGTTAAAGTACCGCAATTGTCTGCACAGATACATTCAGGAGGAAATGGAGTTCCTCGACATCTCCTCGCTTGGTGTGGCGTACCGATATGCTGCCAAGATTGAGCAGAAGTTCAAACTGAAAAAGCGAGACTTTGGGTTTGTGAATCAAAAGCAAGGGAAAGGTACCCCCAAAATGAAGAACAAAGGACCAAGTCAAGGCGGGGTGGCCCAGGATAACCCGCCAAAGCCACAAGCAAAGAACAACACCACGAAGCCAAAAAAGGACACAGGGAAGTGGTGTGAGTTCCATAAGAGCTCCACTCACAACACAAGTGAGTGTCGGGCCAAGTAGTCACTGGTAGCTGAGTTGAAGGCTTATGAATCGGATGCATGCTTCGACTTTGAATCAGAACCCAACAAGGGGAATGATAGGGGGAAGTGGATTATCGATGCGGAGCCCAACGCCACCATTTCCACCACGAACATCCAAAAGGAGGAACTAGAATATCCAGAGGAGGCGGAGCGTCTCTTCCATTCCAAGATGTGGGTAAAGGGTTCCCCATTGCATTTCATTGTCGACAGTGGAAGCCAGAAGAACCTCATCTCGGTATAGGTCATGAAGCGGCTGGGCTTGCCGACCACAGCACACCCACAACCATACACCATCGGGTGGTTGCACCAAGGACAGGACCTCCGCGTCAGCCAACAATGTCGCCTTCCCTACAACAACAAGCCCTTCACAAATGAGGTATTATGTTACATTGCTCCTCTTGATGTTTCCGATGTATTATTAGGCCAACTGTACTTGTGGAAGCGACATGCTATGTATGAGTCCAGGCCTCATGCTATTATTATCACCGTGGGCAATAAGTTGTACAGGATATTGGATATAGCACCGCCTACCACCATCTCTTTGGTTACTACAAAACAATGCAGTAAGCTCATTTCCAAAACTAGGAAATTTGTTTTCCTAATGATCTGCCCTCAGGGAAAGAGGAAGACTGTGGCCATGACCTCCAGACAGGTCCCCGCTGCATGAAAACAACATATGGATAAGGTCATGGAGGAGTACGAGGACATCTTTACCTCCCCCGCAGGGGTGCCTCTACACTGCCAGGTCAAGCACCCCATCGATCTGACCCCAGGTGCGTCACTGCCCAATGGACCCATTTATCGGCGCTCTGTTTTGGAGAATGACTAAATCAAGAGGCAAATTCAGGAGCTGTTGTAGAAAGGTCACATCCGGCCAAGTTCATCACCCTGTGGGAGCTTGATCATGTTGGTGCAGAAGAAGGATGGGACTTGGAGACTTTGCATTGACTATCAGGCACTGAACAAGATCACTGTTTGGAATAGGTACCCGATCCCATGGATTGATGACCTTCTGGACCAACTCAAGGGGGAGAAATATTTTAGCAAGATCAACTTGAAGTCAGGGTATCACCAGGTACCAATCAAACCCTTTGATGTGTGGAAGACTACCTTCAAACCCTAGGAGCACCTTTTCGAATGGTTGGTCATGCCATTCGGGTTGACGAATGCCCCTGAAACCTTCATGAGGCTAATGGATGACATCCTATGGCCATTCACCAACTCATTTGTAGTGGTGTACTTGAATGACATTCTGATCTTCAACCAAACTTGGGAAGAGCACCTCCACCACATCCGACAGGTCCTCCAAACATTGCGACAACAAAAGTTGTATGCCAATTTGGAGAAATGCACTTTTGGCATGACCCAAGTTCAGTATTTGGGATACATTATTGATGAGCGGGGGGTGCATGTGGATCCAACAAAGATCCAATTCATTCGGAATTGGCCAGCCCCAACCACCCTAACAGAGCTCTGCAGTTTTCTAGGTCTTGCCAAATTCTACCGTAGGTTTGTGTTGGGATTCTCTTATATCACTTGGCCCTTGAGTCAAGTCACCAAGGGAGGAGCTAAAGCAAAATTCTTTTGGTCTGAATCTCAACAGAAGGCATTTGGGGAGTTGAAGCATCGCCTCTTCTCTGCACTAGTGCTAACATTACCAGACTTGCAACAACCATTTGAGATCGAGACAGATGCCTCTGACTATGCCATTGGGGCAGTCCTTACTCAACATGGGCATCCAATGGCATATCACAGTGAGACACTTTTTGACACAGTCCGGAAGTATCCCACTTATGACAAAGAAATGTATTCAATTTTGCAGGCTTGTTGGCAATGGAAGCATTACATTTTGGGAAAGGAAACGGTCATCCACATAGACCACCGACCCCTACAGTTCATACAGACACAAGGGATGTTGCAGAACGATCGCCATCAGAATTGGTCCACATACCTGCAACAATTTCATTTGAACATTAAGTACAAGAAAGGAAACACCAATAATGTTGCAGACTGCCTCAGTCGACCACCCATCGTGGCACTAACCATTGTGCTCAACTCTTGTGGGAACGAGACTTTCGATTGGCCGCTTTTCTACACAAGTGATCCAGAATTTGGCCACACATACAATACACTCTTGGAGGGTAAGCAAGTTCCCAATTTTCACCTCCAGGATGCCCTGGTTTGTCACCTGGGACACCTTTGTGTTCCTTCAAGTGAGCGTGCCATGATGATTTGGGAGGCGCACTACAGTCAGGTCCCTGGGCATTTCGGGGTCGAGAAAACCATGGCAGTACTGCAAAAGTATTTCTATTGGCCGAACCTTCGACAGGATGTCGGGAAGTACATCAAGTCCTGCACTGCTTGCGCCATTGTCAAATCGACCATCAAGAATCAAGACCTCTATACTCCGCTTCCTACCCCCAGTCGACCTTGGGAATCCATCTCTATGTATTACATGTCGGGCCTTCCTTCTACTAAGCATGGCAATGATTGTGTTTTTGTGGTCGTCGACCGATTCTCGAAGATGTCCATTATGATGGCCTGTAAGAAGAATATCACAGCAGAAGCCACTGCTAAACTCTTCTTTGAATGAGCATGGGTACACTTTGGGATCCCACAGTCTATCATCTCATATCGGGACAGTAGGTTCCTCAGTACATTTTGGTCCAGCCTCTGGTCGATGCTGGACACCAAGCTCACCAAGTCCACATCTTTCCATCCGCAAACTGATGGCCAGACAGAGGTCGTCAATCGGATGATTGTACACATTCTGCGCATGTACAACTCAAAGCATCCACACACATGGGATGAGAGCCTCCCCTATGTACAACACAGCTACAACTGGGCTCTCCATAGCTCAACCGACCACAGCCCCTTTCAAGTGGGCTTGGGATTGCAGCCACTATGTCCCATTGACATAGCCATGCCATTTGCGGCTACTCGGGCAGATTCAACCCATGTCCAGTATGAGGCTGACAAGGAAAATAGCTTCATTGAGCACATTAAACACATCCACTAACAAGTTCATGACATCTTGGACAGAGCCAATGCTAAGTACAAGCAACGACATGATCAACATCGGGTGCCACACAACTTCCAGGTGGGTGAAAAAGTATGGCTACATTTGCAAAAGGAGCGCCTCGCTGGACCCTACTGCAAGATTCTCCCACTCCGATATGGGCCATACACCATCACCAAGGTTGTAGGGGACAATGCCTTTGAGCTCAGTGTTCCAGTATTCCTTGGTCTGCACCTAGTGTTCAATGTGGACCGCCTTCGGCCCTACTTTCCACCTCTACTAGACACATCCGACATGGAAGAACAACTCACACCAATAGAGTTAAACCCAGATTGCATGGAACAAGCCACAACTAATTGAATTATGGACACATAGATCAAGAACACCCACCAATAGAGGATCCAGATATATTGAGTTGTCAAAGCAGGCCAACTCCTTCACCAGGGTAAGTGGCTCACCAAGGACCAAGTTCAGCAGAAGTTTCCTCATCTCATGGAGGAACTCAACGCAATGGGGACAATTGATTCCTAAGGGGGGAGGACTGATCCAGGTGGATATTGGTGGCCACCTGCCTATTCCACTTGAACCCACACCATTGTTTCTTTCAGTTTTTCAGTTTCCTTAATTGTAGCACAATTTACTATTTTTAGCAGTTTTTCGGGTCCTGAACTTCCGGAGTTGTTTTGAGGCCCTAAACGACGTTTTTTGGTCATGAATGCTTCGGTGAATATGAGTTTATTTAGAACTCGATATTTGCTATCAGCAGTGTAGTCCTCGGATAGATCTTTCTAACAATGTATCATGTGCGTCAAACGGAGATAGTATGCCAAAGTTACGACCCTGGGAAATTGATGTACCAATTTACCCCAATGGGGCCCATATTCTGGCATTTCATCTTCTAGGGTTAGGTTTTTGAATGTTTAGGGTTTTCCATTGTTTCTCAGTAATATATAGGCCTTCGAGCCTCATTGTAACAGGAGTTCATAGGCCAGTAGCTGCCACATCTCTTCTCAGAGATAAGCTACCAGCGCCCTAGCTAGCTTATTTCCATTCTGTCTGTAAGCATTTTCCAGTCATTTGTTATTAATGAAATGAAGTCTTATTTCCACTACATCTCTATGTTTATGTGTATTTCTGTATTTCATTGTGTTCCTACATAAATCCAGATCAGTTAGAATGACAAATTGTGTTAGTATGCATTAATCTTATAGTTAGGAATGGATTTGCAAATCCCTAGACTAACCCCATGTGTAATTAGATAGTAGATTGTGCTTTTATTTATGATTTTAGAATCCAATTTAAAACAGAGTTTTAGTTAGAATAGAATAGAGTTTTTAATTGGGTTTTCTTTAACAAGGGTTTGATGGATGGATATAATTGATTTTAGTTTTTAATCATAGCTTGCTTATTTCATTTTTATGTAGAATTGGCTTAACTAGTTGTTGGTTAATGTAATTGTTAGTTTACTTTTAATTTCTGTTTTTAAGCATTTCTTTCTTGTAGTTTGAATTATTAGAATAGATGTAGTATAGTTTCATTTATGTAATTTCCTTTCCTAGGATTAAAATGCAATTGAATTTCTTAGTTAATGGTTGAATCTAGTTTTGCTTATGTAGTATAGAAGTATAAATGATGATCTCGTTATGTTGTTGATGGTTCATATATGAATATGTAGGGTATTTAACATTGTTTTGTCATGGCTAAACTCTCATTGGATTGTTTAAATTCACACCTTTCACTTTTCCATTGAGATAAGTGTTGAGCTCATACCACTGGAATTATCCTTTGTTGTCAAGTGTCATTGAGATATCATCTGACACCGAAAACATTCACACAACCACCAACATTATATTTGAATTGTCATAGGTTAAAATATAGTTTTCTTGCTTTCATAGATATAGTTTCTTGATTTCATAGGTTAGAATAAAGTTTTATTGTTGTTTTAGATTAGATAGTCTTTGCTTTGATAGATTAGATAGTAGTTTGCTTAACATATAATAAGAATTAGTTGTTGGTTCTTCTTGCTTTCAATAGAATAGATTTCCTTTCATGCATTGCATTGAGCATTTAGATTTCCTTTCATGCATTAGAAATAGTTTTGCATTAGGCATTTAGTTCACTTGCCTCTTAGGCTAGATAGTTGTTCAATGAGAATTTTTACTTGCAGTAGTTAGTTTCCTTTTCTTACTTGTCTTTTTCTTTAGTAGGTTAGTTAGGTGCCTTTGCTTACTTGTCTTTTTCTTTAGTAGGTTAGTTAGGTGTCTTTTCTTACTTGTCTATTTGCTTTAATAGGTTAGATAGGTTCTTTTGTTTTCTTGCTTATTTATTTGCTTTCATAGGGTAGTTGCTCATTGAATGTAGGCTGGCAAGTTAAAGAAGTTTGCTTTTGTCATTTGCTTATTATGCTTAGTAGTTTGCTTATTGCTTATTGCTGAACTAGTTTTCTTTACATAGGGTTTTACTTTCTTTCTTAGGAACTATCCATCAATCCTTGGCCCAAAAGTACTTAGGTTACCTAGCTTCAAGTTGCTTAGTAGGGTTTTCTCATTAGATAGGTTTTTCTTGAGTAGATTAGCCTTGGATAGCTGTCTTCCTTAGTTATACTATACTCCTACCAACCCTTCTACCTTTGGCATATATTTTGCTACAACTCTAAGTTTACTTACCCAAGGTTGATAATTTAATTAAGGGTAGTTTAGTGTCTTTTTAGTACATATAAATCACCTAACATGTTGTTTCCACCGAGTCCCATAAACCATCATAGTGCTTCATTCTTCAATGTGGCATGGAACAATTTTAACTTATGTGCATATGAGACATAGTCATAGCTCCTATAGAGAACATTAAATTCAAAGAGAAACATGTCTGATTATTCACTTTCCATTCCATAGAAATTTGGTAGGGCTGAAGGGGGAATATTCTTCATCTAGTTGTAGGTTCTTGAAAATTTGAATTCGTTGAACCTTCTCCTCTAATTGATTTTCCTACATGGTTGGTATCTTGGGTGTTTTTGACAAAGATACTATTGCACCTTCAATAACTCCCTGACAATAGTGCCAAAATGGTGAGTCTTTTAATCACCTTTCTAATTCAATATCAAGGAAATCAAGGGTTTGTACATTAATTGTCAACCCAGGGCTCTCTTAGAACTTAAGAGCTACCACGCAATGTATATGCAGTTCATGATTCTTCTTTCACCGGTTTGTTCTTGTGGTTGTAGTGTAAATAATTAATTTTATAGGAAAAATATAAACAAATCTCAATCTTTGGCAAGGCACCTACAACTGTGGAAGGAAAATGACAGTCACTCTTGCAAAAAGTAAATTGATTAATTCTACTTGTAGGAAATGAAACTCACACTTGCTAAAAGGAAATCAATTAACTACTATGTTGAAAAGGAATTCACAGTGGCATGAAGGAAATTTATTAATTAATTGCAAGAAAGGGAATTTAACTAAGTACTAGAAATAAAATCAATCAATCACTTGCAAGAAAGGAAATTCGATTAAGTGATGGAAATGGAAATCTAAACCTTGCCAATATGATCACTATTTTTACTCTAAAAAACAAATGCAATGACTATGTTAAGAACATTCATTCATAAGATTCAATTGTAACTACAAACATTTATGAATCCAAGATTAAGAAATAACTTCAAACACATACTAATAAGATTATGACAAATCTGAAGCAGTCTGAGAATATTTAATTTGCAGAAATTAACATAATTTTGTTCCTATGATAACACTATCTTGAGAATACTAGGAATAATTATTTATCACACACAAATCATTTGTCGTTGAAAGGGATAATTTGTATTTCCTCAAAAGAAATGTGTTCATCGTGCAAGATTAATCTATTGGAAAACAACGCTTTTAATTTGAATGACAATTCAAGTTTGAAAGGAAACAAGAGTAGAACACAAAGGGATCAATCCACCACACTAAAATGCACAAAATTTCAACTAGAGATTGTTATCAATGAAATTGTACAAACCTAAATACACTACACCACCTGTCGTATTGGAGGTGGACCCTACCTCCTCAAACAAAGCATTGGTAAATAACTACGACAACTATGAATACACTTCAAATACACATAAAAAAGGAAGTAATAACTAAGCTTGAACATGTTTTAACTAATCAACAATCAAAACATCGAAATAGAGTTTGCAACATATTCTCCTCATTGTCCTATAGGGGTAGGTGGCCAACATTTATAGCTAACCGTAGATTCTATACTAAAACAATATGTAATTAGGCATGCTTGAGAACCAACAATTATCAAGTTGTCTTACCAGCTATCAATAAATTACATCTATCCTTTTTTTACATTTTGGTACAGGAAATTTCTAATACACTTATATGTGACTAATTATCAACTAATTTAAACATAAATTACAGGTCATGCTTGTCTCTATTTGAAATTGTTTGATATTCAAAACATATTATAGTTTTGTGCCACATGCATACTCCAAATCAGTCGAATTTATCTTCCATGAATCTCGATTCCATTCCAAAATCCTTTTCATTCATCCATTTTTATCTCCTAGCTTCATAGCTTCAAAATTGAGCATGATTCTAGTTGTTCATAACTTTTATGAAACAACCTTCCAATAGCTTATCAATAGTTTGACTATGAGTTTCTTGTATATTTTCCTATAGTTTATCTATAGTTTGTCTACGAGTTGCCTATAGCTTTTCCTGTAGCTTATCAGTAGTTTGGATATGGGTTTCTTGTAGCTTCCTTGCATATTATCAATGCCTGGGTCGTGTGTTTCTTGTAGTATAAACAAATCATGACATCGTACCAACAATTTGTAAGTACATAGTCCACCCTGGTTATCATCAAATGGATAAAAAAATATGAGAAAATGCAAACTAATAAATACCTTTTCCAAAATGACATGTTGAGCAAAACAAGGTAGGAAAATGTAGGTGAAATGTATGCAAGTGATTCCAAAATTGGGTAAAAAGGATAACATTGTTGGGGTCTCTCAACTTGTCAAATATTTTAGTGGGATAGGATTTTATCTTTATTGATTCTTTAGAAAGTTCTAGGGGGAATATCACTATATGGAAAAAAGGATCCTTCTCCCTTACTAATTCATAGACTTTTGCATCAGGGTTGGGGAATACCTTATTCTCCTTTGATATTAATAAATAAATTACTTGTATGAACATATATGGGAATTACGTAGACCGACTTTAATATTGGGAATAGTTCTTCAATATGTACTAGAATCAAAGAGGACTAGTGATAATTAGAGGAGACCTCAATTTTTCTCTAGGGTCTTCAGAGGTCTCAAGAATAATAGATCAGGTAGATAACCTCTCTAGTTTCTTCATAAACAAATTGGAAATATAAAGGATTCTAGACATAAGTCCCACTAAACTAAACCCGACCTAGAGGAACAACAGGACAAAGGAAGCACAAGTTGCAAAAAGATTTTAATCTTGGAAGATTTTCTAGATGAAAGGTTCAAATTGTGCCAATGGGTTTCTTCAGGAGGGGACTTTGACAAAAATCCTATGCTTCTAGAGGTGGTCCCATCACAAGAAAATCCTCCCAAACCCTTCAAACTAATGTTGACTAAGGTTGGTTGTCATTGATGTCAACCCTTGAAGAAAGAACCATAGCACAAAGGTTTGGGTAATGGACCCAATAGTGTTTGATGTAAATATGACTCATTATTGTTTTGTCGTGGTTGATAAGAAGTAAATATGGATGAACTCCAAAGTGGTCCCCTTATGGTG
>ML797592.1:155861-176356 GCA_009831015.1 Picea engelmannii | reverse complement strand
TACTCATTATTGGATAATAATTCTACATTGATATAACATTTGAAGAAAAAGGATTATAATTACGTTATTACTGATTCACCCCCCCTCTCAGTGATCCAACAACTAAATCTTGAATGGTTAAAGGATGAGGATTTCCTTAATAAAATTAAAAAAGTGTGGAATCCCTTATATGTTTCTCTCGATGAATCAAACTCCATACAATTTCATCAAAACATAAAAAGGGTAAACAAGGATGCAATTAATTGGTTTGTCAGTTAAAACAAAAATTTCAAAAGGATCATAAGGGAAGTTGAATAATTTCTAGACTCTTTCTTTGGTTTCCTCATAGAGAATAAAAAAGAGGAGATACAACTCTTGGAATATAAAAAAGGGAAGATTCATCTCGACAGAGAGAAATAATGGAGAATTAAGAGAAGAGCTATCTAGCCATAGGCAAGGGATGAAACTACCAAATTTTTCCATAGGTATTCCAATAGCAAGAAAAAAATTAACTTAGTTTGGAGGATAGAGAAATACAATGTCTCCATGGAAACAAGTTTCTTGGATATGGATTATGATAATATAGAAAAATTATAGTAGTATTAATTATACTAGCTAACATATTTCTTAGATTTGTCTACCCAGACTATAATAAAGAGTTAATGGCAGAAGTTGGAAAAGAGGAGCTCCTTCGAACCCTCCAAATCTTCCAAAAGGATAAAATTCTTGGGATGTATGACCTTCTCGTTGAATTATTTTTGTGTGTTTCAAATTCATTGAAGAGTACCTTCATAGAGTGATTGAGGTCTCTAGTACCTCAAGGAAAATGTTGACATCTTTAAATACAACATTCCTAGCTCTAAAGCCTAAGACTGATAAACCCCTCTCAATTTGAGAATTTCAAAATTGTTGATGATTGCAGCTATGTAAGACATTCTCTAGCTTAAAAACCTGTGAGATGTGGATCATTTCAGCTATGTGAGTCTTTCTCTAGCTTACAAACCTGAGAGAAAGCCCCAAAGAAGGGTACGCGGTTCCTACCTGAGACAGAGCTGGAACGTAGATATGACCTCCTCCATTTAGAGAGTTGAGAATAACTCCAGATGATTATCCAGTGCGAAAGGTGATATGTTGAGTTAGATGTGTCTGTGTATGAGAAAAAGGTGAACGTGTGAAATCCCAAAGTCCCTGTTGGTATAGGGGCAGACCCAGGGTTCAACGCTACAACAACGCACCAACAAATCCCTAACTATCGACCCTTTCGGAAACACCTGCAAAGCAGATGAAGTCTCAACCAAGGTAGAGGAAGGGGTGGTTGCAAGACTCAGGTGTCTGCAACCTTAGCTAAGACACAGATCTGTGATTATACAACTTACTAGAGCACTTATCACCATTAGTTTGCCAATATAAAGTCAATAACCACTTCTCTTATAAGACATAACTTCGCAACAGTCATACTAATCTACAGTATTCAAGAACTTAGCATATACAAATGGATCAAAATGAGCATATCAAGCACTAAGCATGAATATCTAGATTAGATCTAACATTCTCACATATAATAAGCACCAAGCATGAATAGATCTATCTAAACATATCAGAGCACTTAGCATATAACATATGAACACATCTAGACAAAGCACAAAGAACACAACACAGTGTTTACGTGGACCACCCCCACCCTGGGGCTACGTCCACCAACTCTTCTTTTTTATTGCCTTCAGTCAATCGGTTACAATCACAGAGCCTCAAAACCCTTACTCTGCACAAGATAGAATATTTGCGTAGCTCACTAGATCCTTCTTCCTTGTGTTACAGCACAGAGCCTTCTACAATCTTTCACAAGGACTTGCACTTGGCTCTACAAGTCTCACATAGTATGCATAGAGCACTTACAATCCTTTCATCAAATAGATCTACAACTTAGCCATTCTTTTAGCACTTAGCACACTGGCCTCTTTCTATATTGCCTATCCTTCTATATATACATTACAAAATAGGCCTAAACATGGGTAAACCCATGGGCCGACATCTCATTCCCATTACATATTCCCAAAAACCCAAAAAGGGGCCCAAAAGGGGGCCAAGATCTCGTGATCTTTGCTTTGACTTGTGCTCCTCCTTCGACAGGTTTTCGAAGTACCAAAATAGGTCGATATGATCAAGAAAATCCCAAAAATTGGTCAAGGGCCAACAAGCCCCAAACACTCACATGTGACCCGTACTGAGTCACTCAGGTCTGAGCAGTTCTTCCTCGAACACCTTGAGCTTGGCTCAAGCTACTTCAACTTGATTATTTGTTGTGGCCTCTTGTTCGTTGAACTCCTGGATCACTATGTCATTCAATAGTCCTTCTAAGCATTGTTTTGTTGTGAGGATGACCTGTTCTAGCTCTGCTCCTTGGCTCTCGACCTCTGTAAACATCAGACATGCCTTGTCTTGCATAGGTTGAAGTCGATGAGTGACTTCCATCACTTTGATTTGAATCATATGGATCTAATGTTGAGTTGTGCATTGTTATTGAGATCTCTTCATCCTTTCTATAGTTGATAGGGCCTTCAACTGCGCCTGTAGTGTATTTGCGTTCTGCTTTACTTCTTGGAGCTGCAACTCCAGTGTCTGCAATTCTGGATTTTCTGTGAGATTTTCATAGGTCTGGGTGCTGCGGTTACTGAGATGATTGCACTTCATGGAAAGAGATTTTAATTTGTCAATTGCACTGTGGGAAACTACTTCTCCTTGGTTCCTTATCTCCTGTGGGGTTTCAGGCACTGTGCGAAGCTCTAATTCGGCGATGCGTTGTTATATCTTATGGATTACCTCTTCCAGTTGTGCCACCTGCTATGGAAGTTGTTCCTTGGTTTGTACTTTGATAATTGTCATAGAGCAAAGTGCTCTGTTGACCCTTTCATTAACTTCAAGTTTCTCGGTAAGAAATTGTTCCTTGCTTTGTTGTAGCTCTTCTTTTTCTTCATCCCATTTTTCTTGTAGAGAGAGATTTTCCTTTTCTGCAACACTTCTTTGGTCTTCAAGGTATTTCTCTACTTGCGCTAAAGCCCGGGTGGCTTGTGTTGTCTGTTCCTGGGATCGTTGAAGGCAAGCTTCAACTGTATCAACAATGTGATGTAATTGACCGGGCCCATCACCTAGTTCTGGTGTTCCAACTATCAGGGGCGTAGTGGATACTGAGCGGCTGGACTATAGTGCCTGTTGCACTCCTTGGAGTTCATCCTTAATATGATTGAGTACCTCCTCCTTCTTAAATTATTTCTTCTCTTCTATCTCCAATGAAGCATCATTCAGTGTTGCAACGATGAAGTTGAAGTCATATGAGGTGAGGGTGGTCTCAAATTTGGTTCTGGTTGCTTTCATTTTCTTCCTTGAAGAAGGTTTCTAAGGGGAAAACTTCCTTTTCTTCGAGGGATCCTCCTCATCTCTTGGCAGTGTAACCTCGCCTTTATTCTGTTTGTATTATGTGCCATCACCTTCTTTCTCTACTGAGATGGACGCGGTCTTCACGGATGCCATGTCTAAGTCATCGACCTCTTCAGTCTTCTTTATCTTGCAAGGTCCAGTTGTATCCGACGCAGTTTCAGGGCTGTCAACATCGGACATCTCTGCAGGGTCTGCTGGAACAAGGAGGTCTACCGACTATTCCTTGGTAATCTCCTCCAATTCATCCTCCATTAACTTGTAGTATGACTGTCGTTGTTGTTTATGCTCATTAGCATGCATTGTGATATAGATAAAATGGTGGTCCGCACTGAATTTCATCAAGGGTATAAACCTGTGAAGTGTATTCAGGGTTATGCGAGGCGTGGCATATAAGGATACCTTCAACTGGTTATAATATGTGTGGAAGATGACATTTGATTGCCATTTCTTTTTCATGTCACTGGAGTACCACAACGTACTTAACTTCAGAGCCAGAGGTTCAAATGGCTCAGTGTCCGGGAAGTTCGCAGCTTCTGGCATCTCCCATGCGATGAAAGTGATTAGGATAAGAAGCCAGCTAAAGTGGAATTTGTATCCCTGATCATGTGCTTCTCTACAATCTAGTTCCAGTTGGTTCATGAGGTACTTCACCCAATTCATCTGTAGTCCCTCTCCACACTTCCTTACGAGGTCGACTACGAATCCAGTTACTTGGGTCGATCGTTTCTTGCAAACTAACTCGCCTTCAATCAGCTGACAGGAAAGGTGCACTACACCGCTCTGGATAGAGGCTACATTGTAGCCTCGCGTTCCCTTCTCTACATCACTATAAGTATCCTTTATTCTCTAGGTGAGAGCACGATATGCGGTCTTTTTGGGGTAGAAATCCTGTGGGTCAGGGCCTTGCATGCTAAGCCATGTGATCCGATTGATCAAAGTTGAATCCACTATGATGCAATGATTCAACCATAAGTATCCTCCATGATAGAAGGAAAACAAAAACTTAACGCATGGGTTCACTTCTTGATGCCTCCCGAAGTAAGGAATCTTCATTACATTATGCAGTGTGAACTGCGCGAGGTTCATGGTCCACTATTGGGGAACGATCTTTGAATTATTTCCCTTGGTTCTAGTTAGATACTTGTATGGTGCTAGCATACTGTATACTTTCATGTCGTCGAGATTGAAGTCACTAAACTTCAAAACTGCGATCTTATCCTGATCTGCGTGCACTGCGTGTATCCCTTCCGGAAGGTACACAGTGACCGATTCATATTCAAAATCTCTGGGCACACTATCTCAGTTTATTGCGCCGCTCAGAGGTGGTAGATAAACAGGTAGAATGCTTGGAATCAGCTTAGCATTCGCGATATCATCTCTGTGCTTCGTTCATTTCTCAGCAGCTGGCCGGGATAGTCCAGCTCGAGCAGTGGACGGAGAGGCCTGCAGTCCTCTAGTCGAAGATGATTGTACACATGTAGACACTCCTCTTTCCGACATGACTCTCTCTGTCATCAAGTCGATCAAAACTTCCTCAGCGGCTTTCTCTGCAGCACTCAATGCTTCCGACATACGCACTCAGGGTAAACAATTCACGGGATAGGGGAACAACTCAGACACGGTAATGAGATAGAGAACGAGAGCACAATGATCACTGTATAAACTTAGCTTAGGTTGTGGGCTCGAATTCTCGATTGGAAAAAGTGTTCTTGGTGCATGGCGCGACGAGCTAAATAGGTAAATCGAAAACGGTTGGCTTGCAAGAGGTATGAGCCTCCATTAAATCCTATTTGATCTGTTATGGTGTGGCTCAACGGTCGAATGATGAACCTTTATTTCTTTTCTGTCTATTCGGAGCGGAAGTCGAACGGATATGTCGGCCCCAACAACTATATTTCTTCATCATGGCAAAGTGCCATGTGTCACTGTTCTGATATCTCGACGAAGCTCTAATTCTGCAATTTTTCTTTCTGTCAGGTCTCCTTTAGAACCTCCTGTAACCTTTCAGTATTAGCCCTCTTCTTTCTTAACTTTCTAGCCTTCTTTCCAGTGAGCTTCGTCTCAGTAATTCTTTTCTCATTCTGATTCTTTTCTTCTTTGGTCTTAGTTACTTCACATTTTTGAAATTCTTTCTGAGGGTTCTTGGATAATACTTCTTCTTTGTTTTGGATAGGTAATTCAATATTCTGAGGATCCTCTAGTGTTCTCTTAGCTTCGACATCCGGGTTGCTAGTATTAAATATTTGCGATCTTCTCTCCCGTTCCTCAATCAAGTGTGCGATCCTTCTGGTCCTAAAGTCTTTTAACTCTTGCTTCTTATGTTCCAAAACTTATTCTTCTTCTTTTCATCTAGCTTGATCTCTATCAATCCAAGGTTTTCCTATTAGCATGGTAAACAGGGCGTTGTCTTCAACAAATTTAATAATCTCAAAGTCTTCTTCTGTCGAAGTTCCCTTGACAGTCATAGGTATCCGAGCGAGCCTTCCACATAGGTTTACTAGCTTTCCTCTGAATAAATCTATTCCTCCTAGTGAAGGGATCATAGCAAGCCTCCCTATAGCTTCCCAGGTTCTCTCTAGCATAATATTCATCTGTGTTTCCTCATCCAAAACAAAGTCAATGTCAAAGTCTCCTATTCTTGCTTCAATGCATTCCTTTTCTTTGAAGATCTCTAATAAGCTAACATGTCGGTGGTCATTCAGGGTTTCTTTCATTTGTAGAAATTCTTTCTCTGATTCTTTTTTAGGTTCGTTCATAGGTTCTGGATCTACCTTAGGTTTTTCTTGATTCAGGTTCATTCTTTCAAGCTTAGATATCATTCTAGGGCAATCCAATACTTCATGGTCTAGAGCTTTACAACAAAGACAACTAGCTCTTCTACCAGAACATTCTTTAGCAAGATGTCCCGACCTTCTGCAACTGTAACAGAGGGTTAATCCTCTCTTCCTTTTAAATGATCCTCATCTTCTTCTGTATTGCGCACTAGGATCATAGGAGCTAACCTGCAACAAATTATTTCTAGGATCTTGCATCCATTTGTTAGTCCAAACATTCTTTCTTTGCATAGGTATAACATATATTTCACTATTCTCATCAGACCTACTCATATCAAATCTTATTTCATCTATTAATGACCTAGATTTCAAACTAGGACAGACTCTATTAAGCAAACCTAGATCAATACTCTAGAAAAAAAAAATTCCACTTATCTTACTTCTACAGAGTACAAAGCTTTCAGATCCTAAATTTTTTAACTATTCTTACCTTTATCAGAGCACAGAGCTTGCAGATCTTACCTCTTTTAGTCAAAATTTTCCACTTTTACCTTTCTTAGAGCACAAAGCATTCAGATCTTGCTTCTTTCCTTCATATCTGATCTCCTTTTCTTCAGATCGGGCTTCTTTCTTTCAAATCTGATCTTATTTTCTTCATATCGGGCTTCTTTTTTTCAAATTTGATCTTCTTTCTTTAGCATAGATCTTTATAAGTCAAGTAGAATATTGCACACTAGGGAACAGATCTACGCACAGAGCTTTCACAATTTCAGGATGAATATTTGCACAGAACTTCTTCTTTCTCAGTTCCCAGCAATCACAGTTTTAGGTCTCGACAACGGAACCATTTGTTGGCATAGGGGCAGACCCAGGGTTCAACGCTACAACAACGCACCAATAAAGACCTAACTACCAGCCCTTTTGGCAACACCTGCGAAGCAGATGAAGTCTCACCCAAGGTAGAGGTAGGGGTGGTTGCAAGACTCAGGTGTATGCAACCTTAGCTGGGACACATATATGTGATTATACAGCTTACTAGAGCACTTAGCACCGTTAGTTCCTCAATATACAGTCAATAACCACTTCACTTATAATACAGAACTTTGCAGCATTCATACTAATCTACAGTATTCAAGCACTTATCATATACAAATGGATCAGAATGAGCATATCATGCACTAAGCATGAATATCTAGATCAGATCTAACATTCTCACATATAATAAGCACCAAGCATGAATAGATCTATCTAAACATATCAGAGCACTTAGCATATAACATATGAACACATCCAGACAAAGCACAAAGCACACAAAATAGTGTTTACGTGGTTCAGCCCCACCCTGGGGCTACGTCCACCAACTCTTCTTCTTTATTGTCTTCGGTCAATCGGTTACAATCACAGAGCCTCAAAACCCTTACTCCACACAGGATAGAAGATCTCCGCAGCTCACTAGATCCTTCTTCCTTGCATTACAGAACAAAGCCTTCTACAATCTTTCATAGGGAATTTCACTTG
Organism: Picea engelmannii; assembly: GCA_009831015.1. Classification (NCBI taxonomy): domain Eukaryota; kingdom Viridiplantae; phylum Streptophyta; class Pinopsida; order Pinales; family Pinaceae; genus Picea; species Picea engelmannii. Next base: position 168,650 of record ML797592.1, on the reverse strand, counting down.
GCTCTACAAGTCTCACACAGTATGCACAGAGCACTTATAATCCTTTGATCACATAGATCTAGAACTCAACCATTCCTTTAGCACTTAGCACACAGACCTCTTTCTATATTTCCTATCCTTCTATATATACATTACAAAATAGGCCTAAACATGGGTAAACCCATGGGCAAACATCCCACTACCGTTACATATTCCCAAAAACCCAAAAAGGGGCCCAAAAGGGGGCCGAGATCTCGTGATCTCCGCTTTGACTTGCGCTCCTCCTTTGACAGGTTTTCGATGTCCTAAAATAGTTTGATATGACCAAGAAACTCCCAAAACTTGGTCAAGGTCCAATAGTGATGGGTGCATCGTCATGTGAACATAAATGAAGATGATGTATTAGCCTCCTTTGAGCAGCAGAGTTGATGAGAAACTCCAGATTATTCTCCTGTGTGAGGAAATGGGAAAGAAGATCTGTAGAGTGGGCGTGCCTGTGAATGAGCACAGGTGAACGTGTGAAGATCTGGTTCTTTTGTGTAATGCAGCGAGCTAGAGATATGGAAATCCCTATGGATGTTCCCCTAGTGGATGAGAACCAGTGGATGTATCAGATCTTTTGCTATATTGTATAAGAGTCATACCTGTCTATAACCCTAATTGTAATGTAAAGGGTACAAGTTGGCCCCACCTTAATGTAACTGTTAATTAATGTAAAAGATAATCAATTTAGTTAATATTAATTATATTATAAGCTAGTCAGGTCAGCCATGTTGTTCCAATAGACACTTTTGTTGACAGGTTCAGGTTAGTATAAGTAAAGGTAAATTCCCCATTGAGGAAACATATCTTTCATGTGAGTTTGGAAATTCCAGCAAGTACATCCTCTTGGGAAAAGTGCGCACCGCCCTTGGGTGCTAGTCTTCTAGGGTTTGAGCACCCTCTTATGTGCTAAGTATTATTGGTGGTGAAGGTATTTATCTTGAAGTATATAGAAAAGGATTTGGATGGTTTTTCTTCCCTTTTTGAGAAGGGTTTCCCAGGATACTTCTTGTGTTCTTGTGCATGGTGTTTCCAAATGATCTTGGTTGTTGCAACATTCTTGTTTATGGTTAAGACAAATGAAAATTGAAATGAACTACATGCTTAACCTAGCTTATTTAAAAATCAACATGGTATCAGAGCATAGGTCTTGAAAGAACCCATTGCACAAGCATCTAACAAGTCTCCTCTCTCTTTTGCAGAACTGTATGACCCTCCAAGGGTTTCCATAAAAATCTGTACGACTCTCCTTTCATTGGTGATATAGACCTTAATACTTGGACGATGGGGATAATTTTTGCATAGAAGAGTATGGCCTCCTCTAGTGCATCTCTAGAGACTATTAGAATGAAATTCTGAGAATTTTCAATTTTTGGTCCTAGGGTTTCTAGGGTTCTGCAAATTTCTGCAGATTTCTGGTTTTAGGGTTTCTGCAGCTCTATGAAGAAGCCTTCAAGATTACCTATGTTCTTCTAAATTTCAAGTCTTAATGTTGGAAGTCATGAGTCCAACAAAACCTAATATTTCTAGCCTAGCCTAGCCGTTAGGTTTTCTAGCCTAGTTGACAAGGGTTTGTGAAGAATCCAAAATTATAATGAACATACCTATGATGAAAGAAAATCTTGATGGATAAAGCAACTTCAATTTCCTGAAAGACAAGACTTCAGAGGAAGACTTATTGTGGGTGATATAAAAGGGTGACACTATGACTACCCTCTTCATGAAGATGTCAAGAGGATAGAGATCAATGAGGTTCCATTGGAGAAATCATATCAGCACCCTCAGGTATGCACTTGTATATATATTATTTGTATCATTGTCATGAGAGAAATTGCAGGAGGAAGGAACCTTATTGTTGAATTCATGGATCCAAAAGGACCTCACCACATTCAGAAGAACAACACACTAGAAGTGAAGACCCTAGGTTTGATTGTTGAAATTTTCATTCCTCTAACCTATATTTATGAAGTCTACTACATTACAAGTAGGTGTTGTAGTTGTGACATCAATCCTTAAAATGTTTTGATTCTAGAGATGTACTCATTATTCTCCTTTAGGAGATATTCTTGTTTTGGTTCCTCTTGTTTTCTTGTTCAGGACAATTTAACAACAAAGGAAGATGTTTTTCCTTCAGAGGGAGCCACTTGACTTAGAGGGAGTCAAAACTATTTGAGAAAGAGGTAGAATAGAACCATCATTGAGGAAACCAATGCAATAATGCATGATCAGAATATTTCCATGATTCTATGGGCAAAAGCATTCAAGACACAATATATGTTTAGAACAAGAGCCTTCACCAGACTTTGAAAAACATAACTCCCAAAGAAGCCTTGACCAAAGTGAAGCCTGAGATTAAACACTTCAAAATATTTGGGTGCCCAATGTATTTTCATGTACCCAAAGAAAATAAGTCCAAGATAAACCCTTCAGGGAGAAAGGATATGTTTATGGGATAACAGTGAATCTTCAAAGACATTCCATATTGAAATCCCTGATCAGAGACAAATTGAGGGAAGCAAATATGTTGTCCTTGAGGATGAGATAGCCTTTCAAAGATCCAAAGAATCTCAAATGGATATTGACAGTGAGTAAATGCATTCTCCCCCTTTCAATAGTTTAAAGGGAGACATACATTATTCCAACTAATCCAGTTGCTCCAGTTGATATGTTCAAAGATATTGCAGTAGGGAATAAAAGACCTACCTAGACTCACTCTGCAAGAGGCATATAAACATACAAGCCTCTCAAGGCACATCCCGAGAAAGAAAAAAGATATTTTTTGAGCTATCCTTCAGTCATGAGCCACTTCATTTATGCTAAGACTCCTTGTCTTAGAGAAGCAACAAGAGAATAGGTATGGAAAGATGCCATAACAGAAAAATACCAATATATCTTAAAGAATGATGTATAAGATATTATTTAGGGACTAGAAGGGAAGTCTGTGGTAACTTCCAAGTGGATCTATAAGATCAAGCATGCAGCTGATGGAAGTGTCAAGAAATACAAAACAAGATCTATATCCAGAGGTTTCTCACAAACAGAGGGAGTTTCCTATGATGAGACACTTGATCCAGTAGACCTGATACACTTCCATCTGTACTATCATCCATGAGTTGGAAACTATATTAGATAGATAGATTCTTGATGAGTTTGGATTTCATCAAGAGTGTTGTTGATCCAAACCTATATTATTATAGTGTTGGTGACGAAAGCTTGATTTTGATGACTTATTCAAAAATCCTTGTTGTTGGATACAAGTAATACTTGACTTATGAATTTGAGATGAAGAATCTAAGTATGATGCACTACTTCTTGGGACAAGAAGTATGACAGAGAACCACTGAGATTTTCCCGAGTCAAGGAAAACATACATTGAAAAGATTAAAGAAGTTTAGTATGACAGAATGAAAAATCCACCATGATGGATTTAAAGAAAAATATTGATGATGATTCAGACGAGACTGATCCACGACTGATTGGATCATTAATGTATCTGGTTAACACTAGACTTGATTCATGCCATGCAGTGAATGTGCTTAGTCATTTCATGAGTCAACCGAGACAGACTCACTAGAAAACAACAACACATGTATTGAGATATATATGAGGCACAATTGGATATGGCATGAGATATGCCTCCAGTGTGAACTTGAGTTTGCAGAATATGCTGATTCAGATTGAGCATAAAGTATAATGGACCGGAAGAACACATCCGGTTGATGTTTTACCCTGAAGTTTGCCATGGTTTCCTGATGCAGCAATAAATGAAATCTCTGTGGCCTCGAGTACCACAGAAGCAGAGCATATACCATTGAGTGTGCGAAGTAGTATGTCTTCACAAGCTTCTGATAGATTTACTTGATCATGAGATGGATCCTATGATGATAACCAAGAACCGTGTATAAAGCTCCTTGAGAACCTAGTGTTTCCTGATGGATCAAAGCACGATGAGATGAAATATTCTTATATCAAATATATTATGCAGAGGAAAATCGTACACATGCAGTACCTTCCTACACATGAGCAGATTGCAGACATCTTCACCAAACTAATTTGGTGAAGAATGTCTTACTAGTTGAGAGGGAGTATTGATGACTCCAACCAAGAAAAAATTCAAAGTACATCCATGTGAGACTTAGCATGATGAAGAATGCCTCCCTAGTTGAGAGGGAGTGTTGATGATTGCATCTATGTGAGACATTCTCCATCTTACAAACCTGTGAGATGTGGATCATTGCAGCTATGTGAGTCTTTCTCCAGCTTACAAACCTGAGAGAAAGCCCCTAATAAGGGTATGTGGTTCCTACTAGAGACAGAACTAGAACGTAGATATGACCTCCTTCATTCAGATAGTTGAGAAGAACTCCAGATGATTATCCAGTGGAAAAGGCGATCTGTTGAGTTAGACGTGCCTATGGCTAAGAAAAAGGTGAACGTGTGAAATCCCAAAGTGCTGGGTGCATCGTCATGTGAACAAAAATGAAGATGATGTATTAGCCTCCTCTAAGTAGAAAAGTTGACGAGAAACTCCAGATGATTCTCCTATGTGAGGCAGTGGGAAAGAATATTTGTAGAGTGGACATGCATGTGGACAACCACAGGTGAAGGTGTGAAGATATTGTTCTTCTGTGTAATGCAGTGAGCCAAAGATATGGACATCCCTATGGATGTGCCCCTAGTGTATGAGCACTAGTGGGTGTATCAGATCCTTTTCTATATTGTACAAGAGTCAGACCTTCCTGTAAACCTAATTGTAATGTAAAGGGTACAGGTCAGCCCCACCTTAATGTAACTTTTAATTAATGTAAAAGATAATTAATATAGTTAATATTAATTATATTATAAGAGAGTGAGGTCAGCCCTGCTGTGCCAATAGAAACGTCTATTGACAGGTTCAAGTTAGTATAAGTAAAGGTAAATTCCCCATTGAAGAAACATATCTTTCATGTGAGTTTGGAAATTTCAGCAAGTACATCCTCTTGGGAAAAGTGTGCACCTCTCTTGGGTGCTAGTCTTCTAGGGTTTGAGCACCCTCTTGTGTGCTAAGTCTTATTGGTGGTGAAGGTATTTCTCTTGAATAATACAACAAAGGATTTGGCTAGGTTTTCTTCCCTTGTTGAGAAGGGTTTACCAAGATACTTCTTGTGTTCCTGTGCATGGTGTTTCTTCTTGTGATCTTGGTTGCTGCAACATTCTTGTTTATGGTTAAGACAAATGCAAATTGAAATGAACTACATGCTTAACCTAGCTTATTGAAAAATCAACAAAAATGATATCCCTTTGTAATTTCATTTACAAAATTATCTCAAAAATTATAGCTAGAAGGATGAAACAAATTGTCTCTCTTTAGATCTCTCTGAAGAATTTTGGTTTCCTGGAAGGGTGGAAAATCCACAAGGCTGTGGGGATAGAGTATGAGGATATTCACTCAATCAATATTAGAAATGTAAAATCCATAACTATGAGGGTGGAACTTTCTAAATCCCTGACCAAGTGAGTTGGCTCTTCGTTAGACTCATCCTTATTTATTTAGGCCTTTATCATGGCTTCATTTATTAGGTAATTAGTTTTGTCTTCTTGGTCATTTTTTCAATTCTCATTAATGATGTTTCCTCTCCCTTATTTAAGTCTAAAAGAAGGATCAAACATGGTTTTCCTCTCTCCTCCCTCCTATTTATTATTATTGTAGATGGTCTGAGAAGGCATCTTAAGGAGGTCTCTAAATCTAGGAACATCAAAGGTATAAATGTGGGTACTTTCTACAATGTCACCCACGTATTCTCCATTGGTGATAATTTAATATTTTGTGAAGGAACCAAAAGAATGGTCAAGAAACTTAGTGGGATTATCAATATCTTATGTGAGGAAAACATTATGACTCTAAACTTTGAGAGGTGAATGATGTGTTTCTAGGGTCTCATGGAGTATGAAAAATCCTTGTTCTCCCATGTTTTTCCTTTCCGAGTAATGGAATTAGATGAAGGAATGAAATATTTGGTTTTTCATTTGAAAGTGAACTAGTATAAAAAAGGTGACTAGTAGTGGCTAATACCTAAGGTTGAGTATACCTTAAATACATGGTGTAATCGATGGATCTCTATAGGTGGTTGATTGGTTCTTGTCAAATTAGTACTGTAATCCATTCTTGTTGATTCATTGATTGATTTTGGCTCCTAAATCGATCAAATGTTTAGGAATGAGGACATCATCAATTTGAATGTCCAATATGGGGCTTATAGGGTTTGAGTATTTGGTTGTAAATATTCTCCCAAGAATTAGATTTGTCAAGTTTCCGATTACATGAATGGTTTAAGGGTCCTTCCTTTTTCTACATGTTTTTCTTAAGCATAGTCCTCTAACAACTTTGGAATATATGGGAACATCTTTAATCATTTGAAATAGTGTAATTCTTATGGACACATTTTTTAGCTCTCGTAAGAATTCAAATTTAGGCTGCATAGGAGGCTTGTCCATATTTAACCTCTCCGGATAAGGAGGAGGTTGGACAATGCTTGTGGATTGTAGCTGATCTGAGGTCCCAGGGGCAATAGGGGCTTGGTCATAAGAATGATCATCAACATTATTGGCTATGGTTTCTTGAACCTTTTATTCATCACCATCTTTAGAAATTATAGGAGAAGTTCCTTTAATGAGGATCATCCCTAATCGGAAATTAAATATCTTGAAATTCTATGGAGGTGATGGAATAGGTGGGGTAACTGGGTAGCTCAACAGTGTATGTGGTTTGTTTTATTTTTTTATTTGGGTTAGTGACAGGTTGTGCAGGAAGTTGGGGGGAAGGACGAGAATTGTTGGTAGACAACTAAATTTGTTGTTGCGGGGGAAACTACATAGGTGGGAACTAGGGTTGTTGAGGAATTTGGAATGGATATTATTGTTTACCTTCAAATGGAGGATTCCATCACACATGCTTCCATGGATGGTTATGATGCGGTGGTTCCATCCATTTTTGTTGTTGGAGCATAGAGGGATACCAATTCTAAGATGAGTATTATTGTTGTGGGTTAGTCCAAGTATTGTAATATTGCAAAGGATATGGATCCATACTTGAGGGACAAGGATTCCATGGCCATTTGTGAGAGATGAAGAATGCTTTCTTAGTTTATACATTCATATATTGGTAGAAATGTTTTAGTCCCGATAAAGAAGGGAAACAACTAGTAGCATGATCTTGTCGCAAATGCCACAAATTTCAAGTCTATTCAATGGACACTCCTTTAAAGGGTGCTTCTTCCGAAACTTGGGGTAGAATATTGATAGAGATAGCTCTAATTCCTCTTGCTTCTTATTGATCTACAATTTATGCATATGAGAACTCAAAGAATTAAAGATGTTGGTTTTGAAATCTTCCAGTAGATTTCCAATTTATTCCCTCGTAATTCCTCCCAAAGATTTAGTAATCTTGAATATAATGTTCCTTGGCCCTTTCCTAGCTTTAAAGCTCCTCTCGGGTATATTTTGCAAAGATCATATAGTTATGCATAGGTCATTTGGAAAAAGTCTCCCATCCCCATGAGGTTTAGGATACCAATGCAATCTTCCCCAATTCCTCTCAATAGAAGAATTCGTAAGATTTATTCATCCAAATGACTTTGTCTTGAATGTTGTGTATTAGACTTGAATATCTCTATATAGTCTTCAAGACTTTCATCTTCCTTTTGGGACATCCTGAAAATTTCCTTTTTACATTCCTTGTCCTTGTACTAGTCCTGGTATTTTCCTAAAATTTGCTTCTTCATTTCTAGCCATGTCCCAATGTTGTTTCCACCAAGTCCCATAAACCATCAGAGTGTTTCATTCTTCAATGTGGCGGGGAACAATTTTAACTTATGTGCATTTGAGACATAGTCATAGCTCCTATAGAGAACATCGATCTCAAAGAGAAATGTGTCTGAGTCTTCACTTTCCATTCCATAGAAGTTTGGCAGGGTTGAAGGGAGAATATTCTTCATCCATGCCTCCCTTGTTGTATTTTTTATTGGGAATTCAAAAGTAATAGTCTCTTCCTTGAAAGTTGTTGCTTCTGCTTTTTCCATCCCGTGCAAACAGTTTTTAAAGTTAATTGAATCTACAGAGGAAGGAAATTATGTTGGGTGGAAACATAATTTTTTCTTCTACTAAAGAAGTGACCTCTGTCGGAGGACTAGTTTATTGTACTGATTCCAGAATTAGGTTGAGGCTTCCTCTTTACATAATATCTAGTTGTAGGTTCTTGATAATTGGAATTCATTGAACCTTCTCCCATGATTTATTTTCCTACATGGTTGGTATCTTGGGTGTTTTTGACAGAGATACTATTGCACCTTCAGTAAATCCCTGGAAATGTTGCCAAAATGGTGAGCCTTTTAATAACCTTTCTAATTCAATATCAAGGAAACCAAGGGTTTGCACATCATTTGTCAACCCAAGGCTCTCTTAGAAGTTATGAGCTACGATGCAATGTATATGTGGGTCATGATTCTACTTTCATTGGTTTGCTCTTGTGGTTGTAGTGTAAATAATTACTTTTACAGGAAAAATATAAACATTCTCTAGCTTTGGCAAGGCTCCTACAACTTTGGAAGGAAAATGACAATCACTCTTGCAGAAATTAAATTGACTAATTCTACTTGTAGGAAATGAAACTCACACTTGATAAAAGGAAATCAATTAACTATTGTGATGAAAATGAATTCACACTTGCAGGAAGGAAATTGATTAACTAATTGCAAGAAAGGAAATTTAACTAAGTACTAGAAATAAAATTGTTCAATCACTTATAAGAAAGGAAATATTATTAATTGATGCAAATGGAAATCTAAACCTTTCCAAGATGATCACTATTGTTACTCTGAATAACAAATGCAATTACTATGTTAAGAACATCCATTCCGAAGGTTCTATTGTAAGTCCAAAATTTTACGAATCCAATATTAAGAAATAATTGCAAACACATACTAATAAGATTATGAAAATTTTGAAGCAATCTAAGAATATTTAATCTGCAGAAAGAAATATAAATTTGTTTGTATGATAATACTATATTGAGAATACTAGGTATAATTAAATCACAGACAAATCATTTGTTGTTGAAAAGGATAATTTATATTTCCTCAAAAGAAAGATGTTCACCATGCAAGATTAATCTATTGGAAAACAACACTTTTAATTCGAATGACAATTCAAGTTTGAAAGGAAACAAGAGTAAAACACAAAGGGATCAATCCACCACACTGAAATGCATAAAATTTCAACTAGCAACTACTATCAATGAAATTCTACAAACCTAACTACACTACAACACTCGTTGTATTGGAGGTGGACCCTACCTCCTCAGATAGGGCATTGGTAAAGAACTACAACAACTATGAATCCACTTCAATCACACATAAATATGGAAGTAAGAACCAAGATTGAACATGTTTTAATTAAGAAACAATCAAATACAACGAAATAAAGTTTCCAACGTATTCTCCTCATTATCCTATAGGGGTAGGTGGCCAATCTTTATAGCCAACTACAAATTTTGTACTAAGAAAATATGTAATTAAACATGTTATGGAACCAACAGTTCCCAAGTTTTCTTACCAACTATCAATAAATTGCATCTGTCCTGTTTTTACATTTTGGTATGGGAAATTTCTAATCCACTTACCCGTGACTAATTATCAACTAATTTAAACATAAATTATAGGTCATGCTTGTCTATGTTTGAGATCATTGGATATTCAAAACGGGTTATAGTTTTGTGCCACATGCATACTCAAAATCAGTGGAATTTCTCTTCCATGAATCCCGATTCCATTCCACAATCCTTGTCATTCGGCCATGTTTATCTCCTAGCTTCATAGCTTCAAAATAGAACAAGGTTCCAGTTGTTCATAGATTTTATGCAACAACCTTCCCATAGCTCATCAATAGTTCGGCTATGAATTTCTTGTATATTTTCCTATAGTTTATCGATAGTTTGGCTACGAGTTTCCTATAACTTTTCCTACAACTTATCAATAGTTTGGATATGGGTTGCTTGTAGATTCCTTGCCTCTTATCAATGCCCAAGTTGTGAGTTTCTTTTAGTATAAATAGATCATGACATCCTACCAACAATTTGTAAGTACATAGTCCACCCTAGTTATCATCAAATAACAAACAAAATGAAAACTAACAAATACCTTTTCCAAAATGACATGTTGAGAACAAAAAGGTAGGAAAATTCTAGAAAAAAGTAGGTGAAAAGTATGCAAATGATTCAAAAATTGGGTAAAAAGGATGACATTGTTGGAGCCTCTCAACTTCTCAAATCTTTTAGTGGGATAGGATTTTATCTTTATTGATTCTTTATAAATATTTGGGGGGAATATCACTAGATGGAAAAAGGGATTCTTCTCCCTTACTAATTCCCATAATTTTGTATCATGGTTGGGGAATACCCTATTCTCCATGGATATTAGGAAAGAAATCAATTGTATGAACATATATGGGCATTACATAGACCGATTGTAATATTGGGAATAGTTCTTCCTTATACACTAGAATCAAATAAGACTAGTGATAATTAGAGGAGAACTCAATTTCTCTCTAGGGTCTTCAAATTTCTTAGGAATAACAGCTCGGGTAGATAATCTCTCTAGTTTCTTCATAAAAAATTTGGAAATAGAAAGGATTCTAGACATAGATCCCACTAAACTAACCCCAACCTAGAGGAACAAGAGGAAAAAGAAAGCACAAATTGCAAAAAGATTTTAATCTCGAAATATTTTCTAGATGAAGCGGTCAAATTGTGCCAATGGGTTTCTTTAGGAGGGGATTTTGACCACAATATTGTGCTTCTAGAGGTGGTCCCATCACAAGAAAAACCTCCCAATCCCTTCAAACTAAATCTTGAATGGTTAAAGGATGAGAATCTCCTGAATAAAATTAAAAAATAGTGGAATCCCTTCGATGCTTCCCTCGATGAATCAAACCCCATACAGTTTCATCAAAACCTAAAAAGGGTAAAGAATGATGCAATTAATTGTTTTTTTAGTTAAAGAAATAAGGTCGAAAGGATCATAAGGGATGTTGAATAATTTCTAGAATCTTGCTTTGATTTCCTCGTAGAAAATAAAAAAGAGGAGATAAAACTCTTGGAATATTAAAAAAAGGAAGATTCATCTTGACAGAGAGAAATAATGAAGTATTAAGAGAAGAGTTATCTAGCTAAAGGGGATGAAAATGCCAATTTTTTCCATAGGTATTCCAATAGCAGGAAACAAATTAACTTAGTTTGGAGGATAGACAAATACAATGGCTCCATGGAAACAAGCTTCTTGGAGATGGATTATGAAGGGGTAAAGTATTTTCACTCTCTCTTTAAAGAATAATCTAGAAAAAATATAGTAGTATTTGTAACGTCTCCCGGCCCGTCCGAAGGACATTACGGTGTGGAAAACTCATAAAAACAAAAATTTTGTTAACTATAATTCTTTTACAATTAACTCATTTCTTGTAGCTTACAACTACAAATTTCAACCAGATTTAATTGCTAATCATTACCATTATTTGTATGCATCTACAACATGCTAAAATAGATATGAACGCAGCTTAAAAATTCACACAACAACATATAAAATCATTCACAAACACACATAGTTCATGCAAAACAAATAAACTCATGAAATAACACAACAACAAGATGAAACACTTATCTTTTACCAATGGTTGTGCAACCAACTACTTGGGACGGACGTTCCACCCAACCATAGACTGTCTGTTCCAAATATCAACATTCTGTCACCCTCGAGCTGAGGCTAGTAATCCACAAAAGAGGGTGGTCTGTCACAGTCCACTCACAACTCATAAACTCACAACCCACTGACCTACCCAACCTAACATTATAGTAGTATTAATTATACTAGCTAACATGTTTCCTAGCTTTGTCTACCCAGACTATAACAAAGAGTTAATGGTATAAGTTGGAAAAGAGGAGCTCCTTCGAACCCTCCAAATATTACAAAAGGATAAAATTCCTGGGATGGACGGCCTTCTCATTCAATTATTTTTGGGTGTTTCGAATTCATTGAAGAGGACCTTCATAGAATGATTGAGATCGCTAGAACCTCAAGGAGAATGTTGACATCTTTTAATACAACATTCCTAGCTCTAACCCCTAATACTAATAAACTCCTCTCAATTTGAGAATTTCAAAATGATATCCCTTTGTAATTTCATTTACAAAATTATCTCCAAAATTATAGCTAGAAGGATGAAAGGAATTCTCTCTCTTCAAATCTCTTTAAAGAAGTTTGGTTTCGTGGAAGGGAGGAAAATCCACAAGGCTGTGGCGATAGTGCCAAAGGATATTCACTCAATCAATACCAGAAATGTAAAATCCCTAACTATGAAGGTGGAACTTTATAAATCCTTTGACCAAGTGAGTTAGATCTTCATTAGACTCATCCTTATTTATTTAGGCTTTTATCATGGCTTCATTTCTTGGGTAATTAGTTGTATCAACTTGGTCGTTTTTGCAATTCTCATCAATGATGTTGCCTCTCCCTTATTTAAGTCTAAAAGAGGGATCAAACATGTGTTTTCTCTTTCCTCCCTCCTATTTCTTATTGTTGTAGAAGGTCTGAGTAGGTCTCTTAAGGAGGTCTTTGAATCTTGGAACATCAAAGGTATAAATGTATGTACTTTCTACAATGTCACCCACTTATTCTTCATTGATGATAGTTTAATATTTTGTGAAGGAACCAAAAGGATGGTCAAGAAACTTAGTGAGATTAT
>ML797592.1:133202-145828 GCA_009831015.1 Picea engelmannii | reverse complement strand
GGGTGAGAATACTCTGTTTTATTTTGCCATAAAATCGGGTCAAAATAGTAACAAGACTATCCCATATCCAATCAAAATCGAAAGCAGATCATATCATAGATGATACAGTTTAATCCAACACAACCATCATTGACTCGTTGTAGCCATAACAACAGATTCATATCATTCAATCAAATGTAAAGACAGGTAGACTGTTTCGATTGTGTTCAAATGAAATCATACTCAACAGCATCGATCCAACGAATTCCTTGCACAGTCAACAGAAAGGAGCGTGATAGGATCAACAGAATTCATAATATAAACTGGGTAAATAATCGAAGCAAATCATGACTGAGTCTAATATAGAAACAAATCGTGAGACTGGATACAGTCAATTTCGTTCCTCGAATCGAATTTAAACAGTATATTCATTGCAATAGAAATCGAACTGATAACATGGTGGCGTAAACCAACGCGAGTCAATCGACTGGGTATAACTGTTATGATTCACATATGTTCACGATTTGGGTGTATATAAAACAGAATCACATTAAACATAATCCAAACTGTATTCGAGCTTGGTCGACAATCACCATAATAGTTAACCATATCACAATTGTCGCCAAACATAGCATATGCATTATAATGAAATCCAAACGAAACGTGATTGTGTCCAAAATCGAATATGAAAAACAACTTGTGTTTATGACAGCAGAGCATCTAATTTAAGCCAAATCAAACCAATCCAATCCATACCACGATCAATCAAATCGAAGGAAATCCAATCAAGGCTAAAACTGGGAAAACGAAATTCGATTTATCAAAACAAAACTATGTACATAATGCATATAATGTGACATAGCAAATCCACGCTGTAGACAGAGCTATTCACAGAATTCGAATTCGTTATATAAACAAATGATAGAACATACCAGTGAGGCTGCTATCATGCCAATTTTGAATTCACGACTGTTGTAGCTGATTCAACATTTTTAAACAAAATAGAGCATGTCGTCCTCTGTTTTTTATCAATGGCTTGCAACTCAGCCTTTTGACTGGTAAGCCGTGCAACCTGGTCCTCCAAAGAATGAATTCTCGACTATAGCATCGGCACATCAAGATAATATATTTCCAACCATGAGCCGCATTGATCACAGGGTGGCATTGCAGGTTCAGGAGAGGGTTTGGATGAATGACCGGGGGCTTTACATGGCAGCTTAATCCCAGGGTAATCAGGGTTGTTTTGCAAGCAAGGTGGTAGGTTCGACACGAATTCATACGAGGGTTTGGCACAGAGACCTTCCGAATAGGGATATTCACTTGCCAAAAAACATTCAATCTCTGAATCAGAGTCCTCGCTCAACACGATAGGGTCAAGATTGACAGGGGGTTTCGGCTTATTCCTCGCCATTCGAGAGATTAAACGGGCATTCTTTTTGCCTGTGGCGTTTGTAGTAGGTTTGGCTTTAGGTTTATTTCCCACAGGTTTAACATTCTCGACATCCTTAGTCACAGAGTGGGGTAGGTCAATAGGTGAGTCGGGTAGGGGTTTAGGTAACAGAATGTTGTAGGGTATCGGGGGTACAGTTTTACCCTCGCTCACCACAGGTTTGTCAACCTGTGGAGGGTTGGAAACTTCAAAGTTATTTCGAGCAAGGAAATCAGTCCAACAATCTCCGCATAACCCCAAATGATAAACAACGATCATTTTAACCAGCCCATAGTGAAAAAGGCTGCTGTCAGCCTGGTTCCTTTTATATTTCTTAGACATTTTAAACAAGCTTCTATGCATATAATAAGGCATATTAAGCTCATAACCGATGCAAACCATAAGCAAATGAAGGTGGTGTACGAAAAAAAACCTGTACCGACCTTCGCAGGTGATGAACTGTTTGATAATCATCAACAACTCATGCTAACGCTGTTTCAACATGGTCACGGGCAAACCCTTATCACAGGGGCTAACCTTACGCGACTGGAAGAGCAAAGTCCAAGGGACCTCTTCCACCTTGCAATTCTTGGACCATCATTGTCCAGTGGCAGGCAAACACGTAGCTAAACTGAGAAATTTCTCGTCAATTTTCAATTGAACATCCCCGACCTTGGCCCGACAGCCATCAAATGTTAAAGCGAATTGCCGAGCAACGCAGAGGTTAAAACCATCAAATTTTTGTATGAACGGGAGCCATCCAACTTCCTCAAGGTCACTGCGAGCACTGTCGAACATCAACAGAGCTTGGCTGCCATTCGGTTCAGCCCTGACGACTGGAGCCATGGTGCGAGCACATGGTAAGGGTTTGGGTCGAAAACACCAGCACACAGGAGCAGAGTCACTCGGTCTAACCATTATGAGCGATCAAAGGGGAAGCATTAATGTACGCATGCGAGGGTGGTGGGATTATTCACCTCCATGCATAATAGTAATGGCAATAGTACAACCGCCAATTAATTCTCTATTCAATCAATCATAACACAAAACCATAGCATTCGTATGACCAAAGAATTAAACGATGAGTAATATGCCAATGCACCATCAACCAAATATTTCAAACCATAGTCATTCAACGTAGAATCAAACCCAAATGTTAAATATGCACCATCGTATAAGTGTGTAATCAAAGTTTTTAAAACATGGTGACAATTGATTTCATAAAATTGACAAGCCAAGAGTTGTATAAATTTTAACATAAGGATCACATTATTTATAAAAAAAAAATTAAACCATGACCCCTATGTAATTCAATGACTAGGGGAGTTTCAAAAAACATAAATTTTCATGCTCCATGCCTTACCAATTAAATAAAAATCAAGTTATGCAACCAATAAAAATATCCAAATAGGCATAGTTCGAAAATCCTTTCAGCCACATAATGATAAGTGCCAAAAGATCATGATAGTTCAAATAACGATAGAGGAGTTTTCATGCTTACATTCGTGAAAACCAAATGGAGACCAATTTGCAAATGTCGCAAGGAATGAAAATATCATCTATTAGCAAAATGCGACGACAATTTGAATTTCAGAAGACATAGGTGTAGGCAGCTTATAGGGCAATAGAAAAAATTGAATTGGCTGCCAACAATGGCGACACACTGGTAGAAGCAGTTATCTCTGTCAAAAGAAATAAAATCAGATTAGGACAGCAAAGAAAATTTCAACTCAAAAACAACGACCAGAAAATCGTACAAACATCATCATTTACCATCTTTTCCAGCGATGTTTTAAAAGATGAAAACTAATAACAGTATTAAGATCAGTAAGTCACGATATTAATGATAAAATCTTCAATACTGTTGGCATGGCCACTGCTGCCAGCAGGTGTCCATAGCCTCGACAGGGTTGCCATTTAACCCACTCTGACATCTGTATCCTGTCAAGAAGTTCTAGATCAGAATAAAGGACATTAAAGAGGTTTCTTATATTTTTCACAGATTTTCGTGTACCCGACATTGCTTCGCTGCCAGCAGGCCTGTTCACTACCCCGACGAAGTTGTCTTGGCACCATGCATGCATTTACCCACTGCCAGCGGACCTGTTCAGTATCCCGACGGGTTTACAAACACTTCCCACAGCTCTTATTAATATTTTTATTTTGTTTTTCTTTTGTAGATAGCTGAGCAGGGTGACGTTGAAAGTCTTGATATTTTAACATATTTTTTCAGACCTCATCAGAATTTTTTAGCACTGTCCTTTATTCAGCTCCAGAGATGTTTTATTTATAAAAACAACTTCCTATGACAGGGAGACATCTTTCAAGTCATTCCTTTATGAAAAGGGGACAGCGTAAAAAGATAATAGATGATCATGACAAACTTTGCTCAGAGATTGAAATCAGTAAACTTCTTTCAAACAACAAAATTTTCCAACATAAATATCATTTTCAGAAATATATCACTGATGTTTGTACAAACTTTCAGAAGTTATTTCAGCGAAGAAATTTTTGTATGGTCTTTGTCTGAATGGCTCAGTGCACAGGTATGCATATCTTTCAAAAAAAAAAAACAAGCTGATCAATTCAAATCAAAACCAGAATAGAAAACAAACGAAAGGTGCAAAAAAAAGAAATATTTACATAATATACAAGGGGAATTATCAAGCAAAGTATCTTTTTAGGGCCTGGCCATTCAACGGATAGGTGTCAATCTACCCTTCAAGATTCTGTAATCGAAAGGAACTAGGACCCAACTTTTCAACAATAAAAAATGGCCCAAGCCATAAATTTTGAAACTTGGTGTGCTCACCCTTTCCTTCGTGTGGTTTGTCCCACTTCAAGACGAGATCGCCTATTTCAAAATTCCTATCAGAAGCAAAATTAGAATCGAACCAGCTTTTAATCAATTGTTGATGTTGATCTAACTTACGCTTAGCTTGGGTTCTTACTTCTTCCAACTTCATCAAAGCGTGAATGCGGCTTTCTAAAGGGGGACAATCTTCTTCTTGGACTTTTTGTGACAATTGAAGCGAAGGAAGAAGAATGTGAGGTGGCAGAATGGATTCTTTTCCATAAATGAGGAAAAAGGGGGAGTTACCTATAGCGTCTTTGGGTGTTACCCTATCATCCCACAGTGCATTCAGTAGTGCACTGTGCCAGTTCTTGTGATTTTCAGCCACGGTTCTCTTGATAATTTTGATCAAGTTCTTATTTGTTGATTCTTCTAAGCCATTGCCCTGGGGGTAGTAACTAGCAGAATAATTTATCTTTATTCCTTTCTCCAAAGAGAACTCACTCATCTCAAGAGAGGAAAAGTATGAAGCGTTATCAAAGACTAGACAATCAGGGATACCAAAACGAGTGATGATATTCGAATTCAGAAAAGCAATCACCTGACTTGTGTTAACAGTTCTTAGCGCGGCAGCTTCGGACCATCGAGTAAAGTAATCAGTGGTTGTCACAATATACTTATGCTGTTGTGAGGATGGAGGGTTAATAGGACCTATGATATCAAGGCCCCATTGCTGGAAAGGAGAATCGACTGAAACGGGTTGCAAGGGAAAGGTTGGTTTTTGCAACCGCCCTGTTGCTTTCTGATAGATGATACATTTACGACACAAGGCATGGGCGTCCCTAAAAAGCATAGGCCAGTAGTAACTGTCTCTTAAAACCTTATGAACGGTGGTATCGCCACCGAAGTGACCACCAGCTTCTCCTGCATGCAACTCAAGCAAGACTCTTTCTGCTTCGTCTTTTTCGAGGCAGTGCATCAGTATGCCGTCAAAATTCTGACGAAACAGTATACCGTTAACTAGATGAAAGGAGGTGGACTTTAGTCTCAACGCTCTTCTCTTGGCGGGGTCAAGGTGACAGGGTGCTGATCCATGTTCAAGATAGTATCTATTATCGTCGTACCAAGGACTTACGAGGTTTTGAGTGCAACAGATCAAACTTTGATCGTGTTGTTCTAGGTTTGACGTATCACTATCCTCTTGCTGTCCTATTTCTGAATCAACAACCAACTTACACAATCCTTGGCCTCTCACAATCTGTGTTGGGGTGATCTCTAAGTCATATTCCTGCAAGGAGGTGACCCAGTTGTCTCTCTTCTCTCCTAACTCCTTTTGCACTAACAAGTTCCTTACGGCAGGGTAGGGGACAATGACTTTCGTCCTTGACTTCAAAAGATAGGACCGGAAATGCTTAATTGCTTTGAAAACAACGTAGGCTTGCCTATCAACTGTTGGGTAGTTAAGTTCAGCACCTTTGAAAGCAGAGCCCATAAAGGCGATGGGTACTTCGTTGTTCTCGGAATTCTTCTGAGTTAGGACTGTGGCATAGGAACGATCAGAGGCAAAAGTATAGAGTGTAAAATCTTGAGAGAAATCAGGGCTCATGAGAGACGGAGCATCTATTATGGCCTTCTTTATGTCATTAAAAGCTTGGTTTTCTATGGGTCCCCAGTGATGTTGGGTGTCTTTCTTAATCAGGTTCTGGAGAGGCCTGACTATCTCGGAGAAACTGGGGACAAATCTTCTCATGAAATTAATCTAACCTAGGAAAGACTGCATGGATTTTTTGGATGTAGGTGGGGGAAGTTTAGCGATGACTTGAGTCCTTTCGGGGTCAATAATCATTCCATCACTAGACACAATGAATCCTAGTAATTTACCCTGTTCTACTAAAAAGATGGACTTTTTGGGGTTCAAGGAGATGCCGTATTTACGACATCGTAGCAGAACGGCTCGTAAGTGAGCTAGATGATCGTCTTTGTTTTTAGAATACACGGTCACATCATCTAAGTAAACTACTACGGAGTGATTGATTAAGCCTCGAAAAGCAATGTCCATTGCTCTCTGAAAGGTAGCACCAGCATTAATCAATCCAAAAGGCATTTTGCGATAAGCATAAGTGCCCCACGGGGTACGGAAGGTAGTTTTTAGTTGGTCTGGCGGAGACATCAAGACTTGGTTGTATCCAGAGAAACCATCCAGTAAGGATAGCCTCTCAGAACCAGATACTTGTTGAAGAATATGTTCCATGGGCGGGACAGGATAATTATCTTTGTCAGATGCTTTGTTGAGGTTTCGGAAATCGACACAAAGTCGAATTTCACCATTTTTCTTCCGAACTGGGACGAGGTTGGATACCCATTGAGTGTGTCTAACTGGAAAAATTATTTTAGCACTTAGGAGTTTATTCAATTCTTTTTTAATGGTCGGTTCTAGTTTAGGATGTATTTTCCTCAGTTTCTGTTGGAAGGGTAAGGTTTGGGGCTTCATCGGGATGACATGCTGTATGATATTAGGATCAAACGTTTTAAGATCGTCATAATTCGATGCAAAGACATCCTTGAATTCTTTAAATAATTTAACAAAAGCAGCTTTTTCATGCTTAGAACATCCCAAGCCTAGATTGATACACTGAGGATTTTCATTAGTCCCTAAATTGACTTTTTCATAAGATAATGAGGAACTATTAGTTTTGCAATTGACCGTCGTTTTAAATTTATCTTCAAAATCATAAAACTTTTCTAGTCTAACAACATATTTGGGTATGAAATTTACCATGACCGATAGAGCTTCAGGAGATTTCGTATTAGGTATTACCGTAAAGTCGTGCAAATTGTCGTTGTGCGTTTGTTCATCTATTACTGCACTTTGAAAGGTTTCTTCCATGTGCAGAAAGTTAATGATATGCTGATCATCGTCAAATACTCTCCAGTTTGTGATATTGTCAGGAACCGATGGTTGAAACAATAGCTCCACGGAGAATGCGTTTGGGGATAAGCCTTCTGCAGGAAGAAGTTTAGAGGCAACATTAGCTAGCAGATCTGCTTCAACATTATTTAGTCTAGGAATGAAATTTATATTGAAAGCAAAAAATTTGTTCATTAAACTCCATACCTCATACTGGTAACTTTTGAGATGAGGGGAAAGACAATGTATAGAGTCTCTTACCTGTCTAACCACTATTTCAGAGTCGTCGAATACAGTCAGATTTTGAATGTTCATGTCCAAGGCTTTTCTGAGACCTTGCAGTAAAGCCTCATATTCTGCGATATTATTCGTACACTCAAATTCTAGTCTACAAGCCAATAATGTCTTGTTACTTGCCGGATCGATAATGATGCAGCCTACACCAGCTCCTTCTTTAGACTTGGAACCGTCGAAATATAGGGACCAAATTTGATTTCCATCGGGCTCATGGAACTGTCACATAGAAGTTGTTGGTTGCACATATGCTATGATCTCGGACTGTTGTTATGGATTGTTGATAGGTGAAACTTCAGCCATGAAATTTCCGAAGTAGGTGTCCAACCCTTTGACTTCAGGTGAATCAGCAGGAGGTGTGTATGGTTCATTTGGGTTGTTCAAATCCGTGACCATGAACTTAAGGTAACGCTCACGATTCACCTTGATCTTGTTGGGCTTACCATTTTCTGGAAGCCATAAGTGAGACCAGTCCGTTGCAAAGTAACCATGTAGCTGCTCCGACCAGTCCCTGCTCAAAAACATACCATACACTTCTGGAATATCCACCACAATTATATCAATAACCTGATGAACCTTTGGGTTAGACGATAATCTAATCAATACACTTTTTAGTTCGCCTATAACTTTAACATCTGATCGATCAAGTTGTATGATTTTCAAAGAAGATGGTTCCACTTCAGCGTTAATCTTTTGGCAGACTAACCAAGGCATCACATTTGATGATGCTCCTGAGTCAACCATACAATTATGCACATTTCTGTTGAAGATTTCGAAAGTTAAAAGAAAAGGAGGCACATTCTTGCGAGTACTTAGAGTAGTAACTTGTGATTTCTTACTTGCATTCTCTAATGCTACTTTATCTACATTATTTACATTATTTACATTATTATTTACAGGAGTTACAGGAAGGCTTCCTTTGTCTTGAGGATCAGGATTGTTTCTAGTGGAAGTCTTCTGCAGCACTTTGCTTTGCACAACCTTGTTACCATTTGAATTACCATTCTTGCTATTTTCTGAAATATTTTGCAACATCTTCTGTAACAAAAATGGAAACTTCAACAACTCATAAATAGAAATGTTAGCCCTTAATGTTTTAAGATCTTCAACAACATCATAATCTAATTTAGGGCTGACATTATTCTGTTTAACTTCTGCTGATTTAGATGGCTTGGGAGGTGAAGTTGTGGTGTTCTCGGCAGGAGGTTTGTTTGTTGTCTTACTCCTAGTGTTGTAGGGGTGAACAGTCTCGAAGTTAGCTTGAAAGATGCTATCCGAGAGGTGTCCAAAGATATTTGGAGAAGACTCTTCTTCTTGAACTGTTTCCTGCTTGACTTCCTCCTGAAGGATTTCAGGAGGCATCAAGTTATCTTGGGATTCTAGAATTGTCTGAAGAGCACATTGCAAACTTTCTAGGTTCAAGCCTTCGGGGTTTGAATTAGGCTGATTAGCGGGAAAAGGATTTCGGAAAGGAGGTTTGTAGGGTCATTTACTCGAGGAAGCTTCTTCAGTTGACCTTTTTAAATCTATAACTTGATTAGACAATTTTTGTACAACTTTAGTTAAATTTTCCAAATCAGAGTTTTCAGGTCGTGTTTTGCTTTGTGTAGGTCTAGGGAGGATTTCGATCTTCTTTTTGGAAGAAGAAACAGTCTCAGTTTCATTGCTAGAAGAGTCTTTAAGGCTAAGTATTTCTTTTTCAATCTGAGTAGCCTCTTCGAAGGCTTCTAACAACATGGCCTTTTTAGAACGTTTGACCCAAATAGCTATACTTTGATGTAGAGCTTTAGTGTAGTAATCTATTACAAGACTCTCAGCAGGCATAGAATCTGCAGGGATTCGATTTTTAAGTGTTAAGAATCTTTGATTGAAATCTTTAACTTTTTTCTTTTGGGTTCATTTTTAAGCTTGAAAGATCCATGACTAAGACTTCCGGAGGTTTACCATCTCCGAATTTTTCCAAAAAACATGACTCAAACTTTTCCCAAGACACTATGGTATGGGGTTGTTGGGCAAAGTACCAAGTGGATGCATTACCCTCACAAGTATAAGGGAACAACCTACAGACAATGTCTTCATGTTCAACATTACGGAGTCTGATGGCTAACATAATTTTTTTGATATGATCTTCAGCTATCTGTTTTGAATCGGGATCAAAATTGGGAAGCCACTTCTCCGGGTGCTTAGGTAAAGGGTGTTGGGCTCCAGGTACATCTACAACATCCTGGTCCAACCATGGTCTTGCAGGGTTGTTCTGATTTGCCATTGGGGTAGTGGGTGTGGAAGGATGAGAAGGTGAGTTGCCTTGGTTTGAAGAGGAATCTCCTTCAGAAGAGGAAGGAGACGAGGGAGGTGGTGAAGGAGGTATCCCAGATCCTCCTGCAGCAAGATTTGTGTTTGGATCTGTAGGATTCAGAGTGAGGTTAATATCACCTAACTGTTCTCTGATATCAGAGAAGTCTAAAGTTTGACCCCACAGACGGTTTGGTTGCCTAAGACGAGCTAAGGCACTATGTGTTTTAAGAAGAGATTGACGGATAATCTCTTGTGTATCACCACCTGTAGGATTAGGGGTTGCTGGCTCAACTGTGATCTGCGGATCTTCGATTGAAGTAGTTGTTGTTTGAGGGTGAATATTATCTTGTGAATGGCTTCTAGTCACTATAGGTGAGCGATTAGGGGGGGAGGAGTCTTGCGACCGCCTCGTGCCATTAATTAAGTTCAGGCCCTCCTTCTAGCGCCATTTGTTGACGGGCGAAACTGTCCGTCCGTCAATTGAGAGAGTGGAACCGGTTCAGGGTTGTCCAATAACCCAAGCCGTTTGGAATGAACCACCCTGACGAGTTTAACGGCTCCGTTGCCTGCTCTAAGGTCTTAAGAAAACCAAAGAGAAAAACTAATCTAAACTATCTAAAACTAACTAAAACAAATAAAACTAACTAAAACTAACTAAATAAAAGAAACTAAACTAACTAAAGGAAACTAAACTAACAAAAACTAATAAGACAAATTGACTAAAAACTAACTAATACACTAATCTAATTAAAACAAACTAATAAATTGAACTAAAACTAAATACTAACTACTCTAACTATTATATACAATCTACTAATTACTATTACGCTAACTCTATTAATTAAATATCTAATTACTAATTGAATTACAGCTTATTCACAAATATACAATATACACAACTGGCAGATTTAAATAAAACCTATAAAACTCATGTGCTCTATGCCCTAAGGCAACCAGATATGTTTTTTTGATTTTTATATTTTATGAAAAAGAAATAAAACTTACTGAAATTAAACGATCTAATATATTTACTGAAATTAAACAATCTAATATAAATCTAATTAAACTTATATCTAACTAACAATACTAACAAATATGCTAACAGATAAATGACAGATTGACCTGGAAGCGCTCCTAATTTGTCCTGTGTATGATAACTTCGAAGTTGGTCGGAGAAAGGAAACTCACACCGGATTGATCCAAAAGCTTCTCGTAAATGATAGGCTGTGTTGCTCTTTGAGTTGTTAACAGGACAAACAAGACATAAAAAATCATAACAATCTTATGATTTATAAATCTCTGCAATAAGGGAAACCTGTTATGCAAAAACTTATATTTACTAATTCAACTTATGAAGAAGAGAAATATGTCGTTCACAAACTGAATCAACAATTGCTATGTTCTTTAAATACTTAGAATAAAACAGATATGGATTACAGTGATTAAATTATATCATTTGCAAATGATTAAGATAGCTAAAGTAGTCATTAACCAGATACAAATTGATATACACAACATGAAACAAAATATTGATATGATGAGAAGCTAAAGTTGTAACAAAACACCAAATTTTGCCTCAGTTTGTATTAAAACTCCATATCCTTGTTTTCCCACGAATGAGGATGTCCATTATTACAAAAATAATAAGTATATATAAGTCTCTCCACAGGGTAAAACCTCCCTGTGGATAATATCAAACTATTTTACATAATCTGGGAGATATCCCAAAATCAACTAAACTAGGAAACTTAAACGCAAGTGAAATATTTGAAATATCCCCTAACTGCTCATCATATCCACTGCAAGTTCGAATTTATCTGCAATAGGTCAAAAATAACAAATTAGAAAAGTATTTCATTTACAAAACAATAAAAATTTGATTCTACAAACTTAGCTACAGAATCATCTGATTCTGTAGCTAGTCTAAAATAGCATACAGGATCAGATAGAAATCAAATCAAATCTTTTTTTTTAAATAATCAAATCCAATTTTCTTTTTAATAATCATTCAAAACGAATCACTAATGCTTCCAATGATTTTATCATTCAATAAAAAACATAAACAAAAATGATTTAATGGAAACAAGGGTGAGAATACTCTGTTTTATTTTGCCATAAAATCGGGTCAAAATAGTAACAAGACTATCCCATATCCAATCAAAATCGAAAGCAGATCATATCATAGATGATACAGTTTAATCCAACACAACCATCATTGACTCGTTGTAGCCATAACAACAGATTCATATCATTCAATCAAATGTAAAGACAGGTAGACTGTTTCGATTGTGTTCAAATGAAATCATACTCAACAGCATCGATCCAACGAATTCCTTGCACAGTCAACAGAAAGGAGCGTGATAGGATCAACAGAATTCATAATATAAACTGGGTAAATAATCGAAGCAAATCATGACTGAGTCTAATATAGAAACAAATCGTGAGACTGGATACAGTCAATTTCGTTCCTCGAATCGAATTTAAACAGTATATTCATTGCAATAGAAATCGAACTGATAACATGGTGGCGTAAACCAACGCGAGTCAATCGACTGGGTATAACTGTTATGATTCACATATGTTCACGATTTGGGTGTATATAAAACAGAATCACATTAAACATAATCCAAACTGTATTCGAGCTTGGTCGACAATCACCATAATAGTTAACCATATCACAATTGTCGCCAAACATAGCATATGCATTATAATGAAATCCAAACGAAACGTGATTGTGTCCAAAATCGAATATGAAAAACAACTTGTGTTTATGACAGCAGAGCATCTAATTTAAGCCAAATCAAACCAATCCAATCCATACCACGATCAATCAAATCGAAGGAAATCCAATCAAGGCTAAAACTGGGAAAACGAAATTCGATTTATCAAAACAAAACTATGTACATAATGCATATAATGTGACATAG
>ML797592.1:100616-122192 GCA_009831015.1 Picea engelmannii | reverse complement strand
AATCCAACACCCTTTGTATCCTATATATATATACCAAGAAGACCTAGTATTGGGATCATATTATATCATCTTGTACATTGAATATATTGTAAAATGAGGTTTCCCCCTCGAAGTGGACTATTATTCGTTGATTTTTTATCATTCTCAAGGTGTCGGTTCATAACATTTGGTTTTAGATCATCGATCCTAGGAATTTTCTTCTTCAAGTGAGTCATCTTTGAATATTTTATATAAATATTTTTTGGGACATGTTAGACAATGAAATTTTGAGGAGAGGAAAGTTATCAAAGAATGAGTTGTAAAAATTTCAAGTTTTGGATCATTATATTTTCGGATATATATCCTATGGAATTTAGGGTTTGTGACTAGTCCTTAAATTAGTCTCAAAGAAGTCATGTTTTTATTTTCTCTATAAAACACACTCGATGGTGTTTCATACTATGAAATTTTCATAATCCTGAGGAAACATATTTAATTACATGTGGAAAAATTTGCATGTTTTGAATCATTATAATTTTTTAGATATATTTTTTGTAATTCGAGGTTCTTTACTAATCCTAAAATTATTCTTAAACAAGACATTTTGGTATTTTTTCTATAAGGTTTTATCAGTGAAGGTTCATACTGTGAAATTTTCAAGAGTTTAAGAAGTCATATCAGAGTACTACAGGCCAAAATTTTAGACCAAGAAGTGTTCAAATTTCATACATATATCAAGACAAAGGTCATACATCCAAACATTCTCTAAATTATGGTTTTAAAGGTATGTAACTTACAATTGGCATAACTTTGGATTGGAAGATCAATTTTTGGTGATTCAAATTTTGTGATAAAAAAGAAGAAGAGGAGAACTATTATTTTCTCACATGGCTCCAAAGGTTCCTCCAAAGTTTACTTCACCAAATAAACCTTCAGAGATATCAACCATGACTCAATAAGAAAGAGAAGATTTTTTTCACCATATTGGAAAGGTGGAAAAGAAGATGGATGAAAATATGAGAGATATGGAAAAGAAGATGGATGAAAAGTAGGAGCATATGGAAAAGAAGATGTTATAATTTCAAAATTGAATGTCTTCCATGATCTTACATACTCTAGATGAGAGACTCCCTAAAGGAGGTATTAAAATGCAAGGAACCAATGAAAATGTAGAGGAAACAAAGATTGAGTCCCAAAATCATGATTGTTCATCACTTCAAGATCCACATCATTGAGGTTTCAATGCAACACCAAGGAACTACTTCATTCCAAATATAGATATGAGGACATTTGATGGTAAAGATCCTATAACATGGATATTCCACATGGAGCAATTCTTTAATCTATGTCAAGTGTCAAGCTTACAAAAGGTACCTATTGCATCCTTGTATTTAGAAAATGATAATTGTTTTTGGTATCAATGGATTTGTGAAAGAAAAAATAATTGTATTGTCTCTTGGTCCATTTTTATAGATGAATTGATATCAAATTATGGGGATATTAATAGAAATACATTCTTCAATCAATTGATAAATATTTGGAAAAAGGTCCAATTATAGAGAACATTCAACAATTCAAAAAGCTCAGTCTTAGGGTAAATGCCATTCCTAAGGATAACTTGTTAGTTCTCTTTATGGAAACTTTTAAGGAGAACATTCAACATGAGGTGCATCTCTTTGAACCTAAATCCATAGAAAAATATTCCAGTATGGAATGGAGAGTGGAAAACAAAAATATGGCTACTAGAAGAGTGGTTAATAACAACTATAGAGAGAAACTTTTTCCCTCTCATAACCTCACTCGATTGACAAGTTTGACACCTCAACAAATGAATAAAAGAAGAGCAAAGGGAATATGTTTAAACTATGACAACAAGTAAATAAGGGTTCCATGTCCCCATTTTTTGGTTTTCCAATTTTGTAGTAGAACAATGGCTTGTCAATAGAGAGAAAGGAGTAAAGAGGGGGTCATTTAATGCCACTTAGTTAGGAGATGTTATGTTTTTTAAGTGCAATTATGGAAATAAATTAACTTTAGATTAATAAGTTACTTAACCATTATTAAAGTTACTTTTAATCTTAAAGTGAAAATTGGAGGGAAAATAAGGGTTATATTTGTTTTAGTCAAAAATGGGAAAATTCTAGAAGTTACATTTGATTTGGTTAAAATGGGGAAAATTCTAGAAGGCATGTAGAAAAGATAAAACGAGGGATAGAGACTCACTTTGGCATTATGATTTGATTGATCTCTTGTATGGTTCTCTTGGAGCCATTGTTTTGTTAGGGTTTAGAAAAACCCTTCCATTGTTGGTCTTGTTTTGGTGGTGCAATATCCGCCCTAGCTAGACAAGGAGGAGGATTCATCCAAGATCTTCATTGGGGATTCATCTTGGGTTTGTTTTTAGTACTAGGTTGTAGTGATCTACTTGGAGAGGTTGTTGCGCTTGGAGTTTTGGATCTCATATGTTGAAGGGAAGCCACGACATGATTCCAGGTTTTTGGCTTGTATTGTATGTTTTCCATTGATTTATTGCAGCTTCCATAACATCCTTGGATCATTATATCCATATCTCCTTTCATAATAAAATACCACCTATTGTCTCTTCTATTTCTGGTGTATTTTAATTACATGCAATATGTTTGGAAAAAATGTCTATTAGTAGAATGCATGCAAACTGTTTGTGAAAATTTGTCAACCAGATTAGAGCATCAAGAAAATTTATTGCACAGAAGGAAAAAATATCCTAGCCCATTCTATTGGGAATATCATAGAGGTATCAGAGTTGGTGATATTTCTAGCCTGTGATTGCATCAGAGCACTTTCCTTAGCCAAAAAATAAAATTGCACGGTTTTTTGGATGAAAAAGGGTGCAACGCACTTCAGGCTCTGATCTGAAACTTAATGAGCATAATTTGTCAAAAAAATGGGTATTTGAATTCCTCTCAGAAAAATACCCAATTTCAAAAAAACAATCATCCAAAACAGAGTCTGGGAACTAAAGTTATTATCATTTTAATTTCAACAGTTTTTCAGTGTTTTTCCAGAAAACGTCGTGCGATTTTACAGTATGGAGACAAGTCAAGAACTTGGGAAAAAATGATTACATGTCTGTAAGAACTATCAAAAACAAATAGAGGACTATCAAAAGAATTTTACAACATTGTTATAGAGTCCTAAGCTGTTGAAGCTTCTATTTTGGAAGAAGAAGAAAAAGGGGTTCAAATCTGCAGATGTTGGTGAAGCAAAGGCGTCACTTCATTAGGAAGGTTTAATGAGACCTCATATTGATATTTTGGAGGGGCATGGATTTATCCATGAGGAGGATGTGTGCATAAAGGAAGACCAAAGAGTAGCCTATGAGATGACATCGTAACTATCTGATGAGGCTGGTGGAATTAATGTAATGGATGGGTATACCTTTGATGAATCAACATAAGAAGAAGATGCAGGATCTTATGATGATTTGTTCCAATCAGTCGATTTTTAGGGTCCAACATATATCACTATATGGTGAGGGAATTACAAGTGTGATAGAACTTCTGATTGATGAGGATTCAATTCCATATCTTAGTTATGATGTCGATGATGATGAGGACGTGATTGTACCTCAACAAGGTTTGGAGGACCAATTATTAGTCAAGGAAAAAAAGATTGTACAGGTATTGACAAGGGCATATGGGATTACTAGTTCTCAATTACGCATCATCAAAGAAGAACTAGAGAAAATGAAAGTCTATTACTTGTAGTTGTTCATGGATAGGGACCTTACTCTTAAGTTCATTGAAGACAAGGAAAGGGAGATTGAGGATCTTTGTTACCTTCTTAGCATGTCACACTCTTCATCATTGAAAACATCAGAGGTTATATCATCTTTAAAAACAGTGATGCATTAGATCATGAGTGACACTCATGATCTGAGGAAGGATCCTCTTGTGATGATCCCACACAAGGAGCAGTCAGAGTTGCAGGTGTATGAGGAGAGCCTAGACACTTAGGTTTGGGCCATGCACTTTTTTTCCATTGCAGGGATCATGAGCCATTCCTTTTGGATCAAATCTTAGCTACAGAGATGGTAGTTGAGAAAATTCCTTATGGATAAACCAACAAGGAAGTATATGCATCAGTTAATTGGGGGGTTGAGAATAGGAAAGAGGTGGATACATCACTCTGGGACCCAGGTTCAGTTGATAGATTGATCAATATAGTGGAACATATAGGATGCCAGGTAATACATGATTATATAGTAGTTTGGAATGGCATGCAACAATATATCGTGGTGTGAAGTGGTGTGCAATGGAATTTTAGGATGTTTTCCCTAGGGAGACCTCTAGACATGGATTTCAGACATATCTTGGAGTTTGGTTCACCCGGGATCGATGAGTGGATGAACAAGATTCATGGAGAGGAGTATTCCTCAAAGATTTATCTTCAATTGGGATATCACCAGAGTAGAGATATAGAGAAGGATGCATGCATGTTCACTCTCAGATGCTACCTTCAGTTCTTGGTCATACCATTCGAGTTGACGAAGGATCATTGGAGACATTTAGGTGAAACATGGGGCATGAGGGAGAGCATACTCAGGCATGGTACATAGTACTCTCCATATGTTGATTTCCGATCAGGTTATCATCTAGATAGGGATAAGGAGATTGGAATGATGGATGCTCATCGTGGCCACATGATCAGTATGCAGGATGTACATATACATCGGGAGGAGATAACTGACACTTTCCAATCTTACATAAAGTGGCAGTGGTATATAGTTATGTTTTTTTATGCCAACAATATATTTGGTGGGACATGGAGGGTTCCCCTGAGTCAGATGAGTGAGGCAAGGAGGATTATAACATGTCAGAGTTATTTCATTTGGACTATGTTTTCAGAGCACGGGAGGGGATATAGATTGTAATGAATCAGTTCATAGAGATTTCAGTTGACAAAGTGGTGGATGGAATTATCCACTACGGAGGTCACACGCATATAGTCCCTAAGTCCACACTTATCGAGGATATTATGAAGGTTGTGTGTGATTCACCTTTGGCGGGGAATTCTGGGTACTCGCATGAGTATGAGGCACCAAAGCTGACATGGATAATTTCTAGGGAGATGTTTAGACTCCACATATTTCTCAGGTACATGGAAGGTGATCGAGATAGAATATTTCTCGGTGCATTTTGGCAAGATCCGAATAGAGCAACATGTACAAAGTTGATTCCTAGTACTAGATTTCCACCAAATGCTGGCATACTAGGAGTTTGGCTCATTTTGACTTCGATGGTTACCAGTATGGTGCAGCAGCACCTAGCAGGTATTTGGAGTGATGGACTTCCTATTTGGTTGTGGGATCCATGAATTCATCTGAGTGATAGATTGATTCAGATGATGATGTTTGATAGAGCTATGACAATGATTAGTCTACTTTATTTTGGGGATGTCAGTAGAGAGGAGGTCGAGACTTACTCTATAGGGAATGACAGGTCACAGACTTGAGGCCATCCATGGACTTGCAGGCTTAGACTTCAGTGAGACACTTTCACATGAGAGGATTCAGGATGGTGGATTCAGTCCCTTCAGGGAGATCAACTTAGGGTTTCAGGAGAGGAGGAAGTAGACTAGGAACGTTGGTCCGATGATGATGATCAGAGTGATGAAATGTTAGAATGTTGGTACCTTTCCATGATTAGTTTGGGACCCTGGTATTAAAATTCTTGATATTTCAACTATTATTAGAGAGGAGAGAATCAACTTTGACTTTCTAGAGTTTACTTTTGGGATGCTTGGGAGTGGTTTCTTTGAGGAGTGGTCTTCTGAGGAGTTGACCGCATTTATACAACTTATGATTTCCTGGCTTATCAAGGGTATTCAGGTGGATTCTTGTATTGGATCCTTACAGACAGGTGTTATGAGTAGAGGGTGCTTCATGTCTTACAAGCTAGTGTGGGATCCTAGTGACCTTACCATCTATGGGGTTCTTGTGTTCGCCCAGAGGGACTTTGCAGGCAATATGTTGGGAGAATGTCCAGATGATACTTGGATGATTACAGTAGATAGGAGGTGTTGCACTTCCCCCTTTGATACTTGGAGACAAGGTGTAGTGGGTGTCCTATCATATGATGACCACATAGACTTCTCTATGATGTCTAATTTTATATTTGGGATACATTGGATGGGTGTGATCCTCGATAGTGGATGCGATCATTTGAGGAATTACAGTTTGTGGATGCACAGTGGGAATGATGGTTGGACAACTATGATCAGAGTGGTGGAGCATCAATGTGGTGGTTCTTTTTTGAGGATAGATTGGGACCCTAGGATTTTAGTAGGCAACAATGTGGTAGCTCACACAAAGGAGAAATCTAGTTTTTCCCTTCATGAGATTGGTTCTCTAGCAGAGAATTTCCTTGGTGGGTTGATCAAGTTGTTACAACACCGAGTGGCCTTAATTTTGGGTATCTTTCAGTAGACCTTAGATCTCAATACATTACTAGACCACGTCTTGAGCATAGGATGTTTCACCTCTTACATGGTAGTTTGGGATCTTGGTATCATTTTCAGTTTTAGTTTGGATCAATCGATGGAGCACCAGGTCATGATGGAATTGATTGAGGACAAGAAATATTTGGGAAGGGAGGATTTTTCATGTCCCCATTTTGGGGTTTTCCCATTTTGTAGTAGAAGGGACTTTCATGGATTGTCAATAGAGATAAAGGAGTAAAGAGGGGGTCATTTAATGCCACTTAGTTAGGAGATGTTATGTTTTTAAAGTGACATTATGGAAATAAAGTGAATTTGTATTAATAAGTTACTTAAGCATTATTAAAGTGACTTTTAATATTAAAGTGAAAATTGGAGGGAAAATAAGGGTTATATTTGATTTAGTCAAAAAGGGGAAAATTCTAGAAGTTACATTTGATTTGGTCAAAAAGGAGAAAATTCTAGAAGGCATGGAGAAAAGATAAAAGGAGAGATAGAGCCTCACTTTGGAATTATGATTTGATTGATCTCTTGTATGGTGCTCTTGGATCCATTTTTTCATAAGTGTTTAGCAAAACCCTTTCATTGTTGGTCTTGTTTTGGTGGTGCAATATCCACCCTAGCTAGACAAGGAGGAGGATCCATCCCGGATCTTCATTGGTGCTTCATTTTGGGTTTGTTTTTAGTATTGGGTTGTAGTGATTTACTTGGAGAGGTTGTGGCACTTGGAGGGTTGGATCTCATATGTTGAGGGGAGGCCATGACATGATTCCAAGTTTTTGTCTTGTATTGTGTGTTTTACATTGATGTATTGCAGACACCATAACAACCTTGAATCATTGTATTTAGATCTCCTTTCATAATAAAATACCACCTATTGTCTCTTCTATTTCTGGTGTATTTTAATTACATGAAATATGTTTGGAAAAATTGTCTATTAGTAGAATGCATGCAAACTGTTTGTGAAAAATTGTCAACCAAATTAGAGCATCAAGAAAATTTATTGCATAGAAGGAAAAAATATCCCAGCCCATTCTGTTGGAGATATCACAAAGGGGCATAAATTTGGTGATAACAAATTATTATACATAGACTTTGAAGAGGAATAAGATCAAGAATTGGAACCATCACAAGTCCTATATCTAGAAGAGACTACTGCAATGATATATTGTCATGTGTTGGCCAACATCAATAATCCAAAAACCCTCAAGATATAAGGATATATCAAAAATAAAAAGGAAACATTGTTGATTGATTCTAGTAGTACCCATTACTTCATCAATTACAAATTAGCAAAAAGTCTCAATTGATCTATGTTTCCAACACCAAAGTTTCAAGTACGAATTACAAATGGAGGTACGTTAAACTGTTCATGTATGTGACATAATATTAAGTTGAATATGGGGGAGTATTTATTGGATAGTCCCATGATTTCCATCCAAATGGGTGGTGTTGATGTTGTATTAGGGTTCCAATGGTTACAATCATTGGGAATAGTGTCCCTTAATTTTCAATACATTTCATGATATTTTCTTCAAAAGATAAGGAAATTGAGCTTAGAGGTATCCAAGGGAAACCCTCTAAGGTGATAAGCTATAATATCATGAAACAACTACTCAAAAAGGGACACCATGGTGTATTTACACAATTGTTCTCACTATATGTTCAAATATCTATATCATCTACTCCAATGGATCTTCAAATAATTTTCAACAATCATTCCAAGGTATTTCAAGAAATGCCAAAGGGTTTTGCACATTCTCGAGATCCTAACCATGTTATTCATTTGCAACTAGGAAGTGTACCACCTAACATTAGGCCTTGTAGGTATCCATATGAAAAGAAGAGTGAGATTGAGAGTATGATCCAAGAAATGTTAGAGGCCGACATCATTCAACCTAGACAAAGTTACTTCTCTTCACCAATGGTGATTGTTACCAAAAGGGATGGTTCATGGCGTATGTGTCCAGATTATAGATAGCTCAAACAAATGTGCATCAAATATAAGTTTCATATTCCTTTCATTGATGAATTATTATATGAATTGCATGGATCAATTTTCTTTACTAAGTTGGATCTTCATTGGGGATATCATCAAATAAGAATAAGGAAGGAAGAAATTCCCAAAGAAACCTTTAGAAAACATGAAGGTTATAATGATTTTTTGGTTATGTCGTTTGCACTTACTAATGTACATTCAACATTTCAAATATTGATGAATTATATATTCAAACTTGACATAAAAATCTACAACAAATCTTGGGAAGAGCATGTACAACATGTCAATAGAGTATTACAACTATTGAAAGAGAAACAACTTTATGCAAATCCTTCCAAGTGCCCCTTTGGGGTTCAAAAAGTGGAATATTGTTTTCCTATTGTATCTCATGAAAGAATAAAAGTGGATCATAACAAAATTAAATCTACAAGGGAATGAAAATTCCTAAAACCTTGAATAAACTTAGAGGATTCTTAGGATTCACATGTTATTACCACAAGTTTGTTAGGAACTATGGTCAAATAGTAGCACCTATAACAACATTATTAAAGAAGGAATAATTTTATTAGACTCAAGAACCAACCAAATCTTTTGGAAAACTTAAGGAGGCTATGTGTACAACTCTTTTCCTGGCCACACCTAACTTCACAAAAAAAATTATTATGCAGTGTGATTCCTTCGACCGTAGAATTGGTGCAATTTTAATGCAAGAAAGAAGGCCCCTTTCCTCTGAAAGAAGCCAACTTAAAGGAAAAAACTTACTCAAACCCATTTATAAAAAATAAATGTTGGCCATACTACACACAGTTAATAAATGATGCACTTACCTAATAGGAAGACACTTCACAGTAAAAATAGATCATAATTGCTTGAAGAACTTCTTGGAGCAACAATTATCTTTAGAAGAGAAACAAAAATGGGTTACAAAGATGCTAGGTTATGATTTTTAAATTATCTACAAAAAAGGAAAACGTAATATTATGACAAATGCACTTTCAAAGAAAGAAGAAGAAACATAGGGTTTACTATGTGTTATTTCTATTCCACAATCTGATTGGGAGGAAGAAGTGAGGATAGAATGGAAGCAAGATCAAGAAGCATGCAATATCATTCAACAAATAGAATAGGACCCTGTTTCATTACATAAATTTGTATCTAAGAATTATTTTCTATGGTATCACAATCACCTATATTTATGTAATAATTCTCAACTCAAATAGAAGGTCCTTCTAGAATTGCACAATTCTCCTATAGGAGGACATTTAGGATTCTTAAAAACTTACCATAGGATTGAGAATGATTTTTTTTGGGAAGGTATTAAAGTTGATGTTCAAATGTTTGTGCTTGAATGTGTGGTTTTCCAACATAATAAGGGAGAGACAATCAAGACACTAGGTCTCCTACAACCATTAGCTATACCAAGTCAATATTGGGAAGAAGTTTCAATGGATTTTATTATAGGTTTACCCAGATCTAAAGGAAATACTTTCATCGCGGTAGTAGTTGATTGACTGAAAATGTATGCCCATTTTTTCTCTCTTTATTAACCTTTTAAATAAAGTACAATAGTGTTGGCATGCAATGGGAAGACCCGGGGTTATTCATTAATAAACCAACAAAACCATTAGACATTGGCCCTTTCAGCATCACCTGCAAGAAAGTAAATTCTCACCCAAGGAATCTAGAGGGGCTGCAAGAGCCAAGGTTCTATAGTGATGAGGGGAAGTGAGGCATTCAACATACTCATACTATGCACTATTCATTCATCTACTGTGTGCATAGTTTCTATTACTTAATCTTTAGTTATCAGTCATTCTACCTTTTGCGTGAAATTACTCCATTTAACCTTCATTCATTCATTATTAACTTAAGTGCACAGAATCATAACAACATATATCAGTGACATAATGATAATATTAAACATTTATCATCGTTGCATAGTAACAATAAACATCACAAACATAACACAAAATCACATCATGCCACAAGGTTTTAACGTGGTTCACCCCAACTGTGCTACATCCACAACAATTGGCTTCTTATATTAGTCATGTATAGTCTCCTTACATCTACGCGTTGCGCTTATGATGCAGACCCCCACCTCCTCTTGGGGCTCGCTTGACCTCCCAGTCTAGGATCGTTCTGTTTCGAGAGATGGATCAACTTGTAGGACCCTGTTGAGCCCTTAAAATAATTACGATAAGTCTAAATCCCCCTTCCCTAATGTCAAAATCTAGGCTTAGAGGGTCCCCAACCCAAGCGAAGAATTCCAAGGGGGCGTGGGCCAAAAACCATAGTCCAAAACTCAAGTCTCTAAAATATTCGGGACTTCGGGCCTTCTACACTTCAGGAGTCTCAAAGAAATTGCACTGCGTTCCTCCCGGACGCCAAAATGGTGGAACATCGAACAAAAACCGAGATCGACGGTCCATAGGACTCATCGAAATCCACAAAAGAAAAAAAGTTTTGAGATTTCAGGCTTGGACGATTCTGCTCGCTCCAATAGACTATGCTTCCATAGAGATGAATTTTGAATCCGATCAGATGACTCCTATTAACCCATAGATCAATGACTTATATTCACTTCATGACTCTAGGCTTCGAGGATTCTCACTGCACCTCTCCATTGATTTCCCAGAGTGTCAAACTGCGAATATATCCAGGCACTGATCCAATGGATCACATTCTCTAACATATGGGTGCCGTAGATTTACTTCGGAATTTAGGATAAATCTCATCTAACTTCTCTTGATCTAATAGTTGATATTGTTCATGATTCCTCCCGAATAGATCTTGACCATTCAACCTTCAAAATGAATAAAAGCACTTCCCTCCAAAGGATTTTAATTGTTATCCTTCATGATCTTTGTTCCTTGAGGTGGTTTGAACCTCTGACACCTCCCTTTGTTGTTGGGTATGTGTTATATTCTTTGCATGAGTAGTAGTATTTGAGCACCTGTGTCGGGCGCGCAGGGGGTTAGAGGGGGGTGTAGGGGGGCGGAGCCCCATGCGCGGGGGTTCGGGGGCAGCGCCCCCGAAAATTATTTTTTTTCGGGCCGACATATTTTCGCCGGGCCGACATATTTCCGGGACCACATGATATTAGGTGGTTTTTCAGCACATGGTTTTTTGCCGATGGTTTTCTATTTCCGATTAAGGAATTAGGGTTTTGGATGCCGCTGGCTCCTATATGTATATTGTATTGTAAACAATGTAACACAATGTATGAATATAATATATGTTGGTTTTCCCGGTTTGGGTTTCCAGGTGAAAAATCTCTGTGTAATGTTTGTATTTACCATTGTATCTTTTCTGTTCTTTTCTGAATATCAGTTTGCAGTAGATATTGTACAAGGTTAGAATTTACATTTGCACTCCTATGAAACTGTAAAAGTTCAGACTTAGATATTTTTCGAAAAAACTCTCTATGCACTCCTTGTGTTCACCTTTCATGATACTTCCTCAACACTTTGACTAAATTTCTTCCTGGTGCACACCTTGCATGGGTCTTTCCAAAGTTTCACGCTATCTCTTCTAAGATTCTGAGTCAGACTTTACTCTGTCCTCGCACTCCTTGTGGGAAATTGTGCACTCCTTGCACCAGAGTTTTCATAAGAGAAACAATTGAAAATTATGGAACATCCAAGGATCCCTCACTCAACCATAAAAGGCATACTTAGGCATATAAGACACATAAAATAGAAAGATACATGACATGTATTCCCATGAACTCATAAATAGGCATCACCATACCTTTGGAATCAATCCTTCCTTGTCATATTCATTCATAAAGATATTTACATGGGTCCATGAAGCTCTCTACTTCTTCTCCACAACTCCTAGAAACAAAAAAAATCAAATAAAATATAGTAAACTTAAAAATAATATTCACCCCCCTCATTTGGGCATCGATTACATATATTTATATAGGAAGTGAATTCTCAATCTTTCCCTCTAACTGACTCAAATGCTATTCTATTCCTTTTAATACATTCATCTACTTAGTCCTATTACAACAAATGGTAGTTATGTTCAGATAAGTGTTGATGCTCAGTATATGTACAATCTTATCTAGTGTTAAGGAGAATACAATCTTCTACGACTTTATGAAATGGATCAAGCCTCCAAATATTAAAAGGTATTTAACTTTAATATCTTCAAAATATAAAAATGGTGCACTCCCCTTGGGATCAAACTGAGTTGAAATGAGCACGTTGGGTGAAAAAATGTCCTCCACTCGGCCTCTTTAAGTGCTAATGGCGATGCTCCTACATCATACTCCTCTGGACAAAAGAATCATGGAATATTGTCCATGAGATCCTTCACATTCTTTCCATGCTTCTAAATATCAGGTTCAGATACCCTACTAGCATATTCTACTGGGTGATCTTTCCACTTCACTAGGTACTCAAAATAAGTTTTCCTCCTGGTCTTCTTACCAATCCTTTGATCTAGAATTCTCTCCATCTTTGGATTTTCTGTTGTGGGCATCTTCTTCTCCCATTGGATCTCCTTCTGATCATCTAGATCTCCTGTATCATCCATCCTATAGGGGTACATTTCTACAACATTGAATATCAGTGATATTCCAACATTGTCTGGCAGTTCGATCTCATAAGCATTGGCAGTGAGTTTTCTGAGAATTTTGCACGGTCCTATCTTTTTCATCTTCAATTTTTTATATGTTCCTCTTGGAAACCTTTCCTTCCTCAAATGTGCTAAAACTTGATCTTCAACTTCGAAATGAACCTTTCTTCTCTTCTGGTCAATTTGGTTCTTGTATTTCTGGCTATTATCCTGTAACTGTCCCTTTATCTGATCATGAATCTTTTGCATCTCTGCGGCAAAGTCTTCTGCTCCTACACTTCAGAATTCATCTTGTCCCAAAATCCTCAACTCTGAAATTCTTCTCGGATGCATTCCATATACTATCTGAAATGGACTCTTCCCAGTCCTCCTATTCGGTGAATCATTATAAGAAAACTCTTCCTAGGGTAGAATTTGATCCCACTGACTATGATGTTCAATGAATAAACTTCTCAACAAATGTCCAAAACTCTGATTTACCACCTCATTCTGTCAATCTGTTTGAGGGTGATATGTTGAACTAAAAGACAAGTTTGTCCCCAGGTTCTTCCACAAATTTTTCCAAAAGTGTCCCACAAATTTGGTATCTATTTATGAGACTATGCTTTTGGGCAAGCCATGTAATCTCACAATCTCCTTGAAGAATAAATTTTCTATGTGAGTAGCATCACTAGTTTTTTGGTATGGTATAAAATGTGCCATGTTTGAAAATATGTCAACCACTACAAATATGGAATCACTCCCCCTCTAGGTTCTTGGAAATCCCATCATAAAATCCATGCTTATGGCATCCCACGGCCTATCTAGAATAGGAAATGGCTAATACAAACCAGTGTTTTGTTGTTTTCCTTTATCATATTGGAAAAATCTACATATGTGCACAAATTTCTTTACATCAGGCCAATGGTATGAAGAACTTAGTTTTGCATAAGTTTTAGCATGGCCGAAGTGTCCAGCCAATCCTCCATTGTGTTTTTCCTTCAACAGGTTTTCTCTCATTGAGCATCTCAGAATACATAATTGACTTCCTTTGAACAACAATCCATCCTAGATCAAATATTCCATCCATTGACTTATGTCCCTCAACAAAGGGTTTTCACATGCTTCATAAGATTCTTTGAAATCTATATCTTCATGATACATCCCCTTAAGGTCTTCAAACTCTAAGGTCTTCACCTAAAATTCCTGCATAATCAGACATCTCGTACTCAAAGCATCAACAACTTTGTTAGCACTGCCACTAATGTGATTAATAACAAAAGTAAAATTCTCCATGAACTCTACCCATTTAGCATGTCTTTGATTCAATTTCTCCTGTTTGGTTATGAACTGTAAAGCCCGGTTGTCACTGTACAAGACAAACTCCTTCAGAATAAGGTAGTGCCTCCATTTTTTTAAGGCTTGTATTACAACATAAAATTCCTTATCATATGTGAAATACTTCATTTTAGTGTCATTCATCTTTTCACTTAAATATGCAACAGGCCTATTGTCTTGGCTCAAGACTGTTCCAATAGCTACTCCCCTTGCATCACACCTCACCTAAAATGTCTTCTTAAAATATGGCAAAACTAAAATCGGTTGTTCTGTTATCTTCTCTCTCAATGCTCTGAATCCTTTCTCAACTTCCTTTGTCCAATTAAAAGACTTATGTTTTTTTTCTTATGGTGTCTAACATGGGTGCACAAACACTACTGAAATTCCTGATGAATTTCCTATAAAAAATTGACAACCCATGAAAAATTCTTACCTCGGACATGCTCCTTGGAGAATTCCATTCTTTGATTTCCCTCACCTTCTCTAGATCCATCTTCAACTCATTTGAAGAGATCAAAAAACCCAAGTATATGAGTTATGTCTTCATGAAAGAACATTTCTTCAAATTTATTAACAACTTCTCATGTTGTAGTCTTTTCATCACTAATTTCAAGTGCCTTAAGGGCTCTTCTTCAGTTTTACTGAAGACTAGGATATCATCCAAATATACAATAAAAAACTTACCAATGAAATATTTGAATACTTCATTCATCAATCTCATGAATGTGATTGGGGAATTTGTTAATCCAAATGGCATAACAAGCCACTCATAAAATCCTTCATTTGTCTTGAATGTTGTCTTCCATTCATCTCCTTCTCTCATTCTTATCTGATGATAGCCACTTTTCAAGTCTATCTCGGAAAAATAATTTGCTCCACTCAATAAATCCATTAAATCATCCATTATGGGTAAAGGGAATCTATACTTGATGGTTATCCTATTGATAGATATTGAATATGTGCACATTATCCAACCTCCATCTTTCTTTGGACCTAACACAATTGTTACTACACATGGAATCAAACTTTCCCTGACCAAACCTTTATCCAACAATTCCTGGACTTGATTCTTTACCTCTTCATTTTCTTGAGGTGTTAACCTGTATGCTTCTATATTTGGAAAACTTGCTCATGGAATAAGGTCAATATGGTGACTAGTACTCCTAATGGGTGGTAAAGAATGAGGCAATTCATCCACCACAATATCAACAAACTCATCCCATAACTCATGAACCTCCATAGGCAAATCATCAACGGTAGTGCTTGTGAGAATGACTCTTGGATTTCTTGCAACAACAAACTGCATTTTTTGTTCCTTCTTGAATTATTTCAAGAGTTCCTTACCAGTCATGAGAAGTATGTTAGGACTAGCTTCTTCCTTCACTCCTTTATCTTCCATTGGCAACAACATATGTTTACAACCATTTTTATTAAGGGTGTAAGTATTTTTCCTCCCATCATGTATGACATTTATATCATATTGCCACGATCTTCCCAACAAAACATGGCAAACATCCATAGGTATAACATCACACAAAATTTCATCTTTATAACCTCCTATCTTAAATTCAAGTTTGCATTGTTGAATTACCATTCGATCTTCCCAACAAAACATGGCAAACATCCATAGGTATAACATCACACAAAATTTCATCTTTATAACCTCCTATCTTAAATTCAAGTTTGCATTATCGAATTACCATTACTTGGTGTCCTTTCTGCAACCATGATACTTTGTATGGGGTCGGATGTGCAGTTGTGTCCAGCTCCATCTTGTCCACCATTTTTGTGGATACTAGATTATCCGTACTCCCACTGTCTATGATTACTTTTCATACCATGTACTTGGTCTTGCAAGCAGTTATGAACATAATTTTCCTCTGGATTGGCTCCCATGCCTCTTTTTCCGGTTTTATGATAACCTTCCTCATCACAAGGGACTTCCCATCTTTTGTTGTTTCTGCCTCCACATCCCTCTTCTGTGCTTCAGAAATGTGAGCTTCTCCTCCTTCATATGTGTTCTTCTCAAGACATTCCCAAGATATATTCCATGTATTTCCACATACATAAAATTTCACTTCTCCTCCTCTTCCTCTTCCTCTTCCTCTAGGAAAATAAATTCTTCTGCCATAATTTCCCCCTATGGAACATCCTCCTCTCTCTGGATGAGTGTAATACTTTCCAGTCTCAGCTTCGGGCTTCTAGAATTTCTCTCGGATAATTCCTCTTCCTATGTCTGGAGTCTTGCTTCTATTTCACTGGATTTGATTTCTTAACAAATTCTCCTCTAATTTTATTTCCACTTGATAAGAGTCCTATACAATCCCCATTATCATCATGCCAATTTCATCTTGAATTTCATATCTCAGGCCATTGATATACCTGACAAATTTTTCTTAATTATTTTCCCTATATCCTGCTATGATGTTCAACCTATAAAATTCTTCAGTTTAATCCTTCACTGTCAAATCCTTCTATCTTAGGTTCTGCAATTTCCTAAACATATTTATCTGATAGTCCTTGGGTATGAATTTATCCTTTAATTTAGCGACCATTATGTCCCAACTTTTGATTTTTTTCTTACCTTTACTCCTTCTGTCAGCTTGCAATTCATCCCACCATAACACTACATTTCCCTTCAGTTGGGTCACAAAATGATTCTCCTTCTTTTCATCATCGATCTACTCATGATCGAAGTACTTAACTAGAGCACTTATCCAATCCATAAACTCTTCAACATCTAAATTTCCCTCATACATTGGGACCTCTACTTTTTCTCTAGCTCAAATTTTCACAACAGCTCTCAACATTCATTCTTCTGCAGTTTCTTCTCCTGTAGCTCCTTCTGCTTCTACTTCTTCACTCTCAACCTCCCTAACATCACCAACATCAAGTGTTCTCCTCTGCGTTATCTCCATGGCATCTAGTCTCCCACGCAGTCGCCTCATTTCTTCTTCCATAGCTAGATTTTCTATAGGTATGTCCTTGTGTCTTCTTGGCAGCATGGTTCCAAGTTGTCTTCCTTTATTACATAGCTTATTTCAGGCTCTGATATCACTTGATGTAGACCCCCACCTCCTCCTGGGGCCCACTTGACCTCTCGTTCTAGGATCATTTTGTTTCGGGAGATGGATCAGCTCGTAGGCCCCTATTGAGCCATGTTTTCACAGGGGCAGACCCAGGGTTCAACTCAAACAACGTACAAACAAGCGCTAACTACTGGCCCTTTAGGAAACACTTGCGAATAATATGAAGTCTCACCCAAAGTAACAATAGGGGGGGTTGCAGGATGCAGGTGTCTACAACAAGAGGAAATGCAAAGTAAATCTAGAAAAACAATGCACTATAACCCAGAGATCCCTTAATAGTCTTACACTCAGCTTCGTGAAGTTATCTTATACCTTCTATCTTTGATAAGGAAACATCCATGCAATAACAGTATACCAAACAAAAAATAACACACATCAACCACAAAGAACAACCAGATTTACGTGGTTCACCCTCTCCCTAGGTCTACGTCCACAGAACTATGTTTCTTGATATATTAGATGAAAACATAAATTTCTATCTGCGCACTTAGCTGCAGATCTCTCTCTCTCTCTCTTTTTCCCTCCCTACACACCCAACTGCAGGCTTGATCTTCGCACCCAAATGAAGATCCAAAATCAAAGAATGCACAATAATTCGATCTCAATGTCGCTCTCACCCACAATAGTAGTAACAAAAACCCTCTCAACTCTTCTAGAACTTTATTTATACATTACATGACTCTCAGACAACCTTAGACCGAAGTCTAGGTGTCAAAACCCTAGTTCCAAAACCCTAGATCCACATGACCCGCGTTTTTAGAGCTTCGCCAGCCCATTTTTCCTTATTTTCCGTGATGTGCTCCAAAGCACCCGATGGTGTCTTTTTTCGCTTGTTGAGTTGTCCACGATCCATCTTATTTGTTTCTTTGTCTTCCTTTACCTTCTCTTTCAACGACTTGATTTTCCTTTACCTCGTTCCTTCTTTTATGTTTCTTTAGCCACTTCGACCCTTCCTCGGTTTGTGTGCTTCCCCCACAGTTCGTACTTTGTCTTTCTTCTTCCTTAATATTCTCTTTCTTCTATAACCAAGGGAAAACAGGCCCCCAACACTCACATGTGACTCGTCCCGAGTCACTGAAATATTGAACCTTCTGTAATACTTCAACTGTAGACTCCACGGAGCAGCCTTTTCTTTCTTCTCTGTCCCTCCCCATCTTGTGCAGACTGTCTTTTCTATGTCTGGTACCCAGTTTCAACTGCACCTCGTACCTAGACCCTTATTTCTTTGATTTTACTGAGAGTTGTGAGGCAGTTGGTTGGCATAATATAGTTTCAACTGGCTCCCATTTACCAAACCATCTTTCCATTCTCCATTAAGGGTCTTCAACTGCGCAATGCCTCCTTCTGTAACAT
Source organism: Picea engelmannii (assembly GCA_009831015.1). Classification (NCBI taxonomy): domain Eukaryota; kingdom Viridiplantae; phylum Streptophyta; class Pinopsida; order Pinales; family Pinaceae; genus Picea; species Picea engelmannii. The sequence continues at coordinate 103,391 of ML797592.1, read as the reverse complement.
AGGAAATTTTGAATGGTCCGATCCAATGTGTTCTGAAATTCCCTAGATGCTTCATGAACTTGATTTCATATAACAGTACCAAATCTTCTTGCTTAAATTATTTCTTCTTGATATGTCTGTCATGGTAAGCCTTCTCTCGTTCTTTTTGTACCTGCTGATGAAATCCTGCAATGAACCTGTCTTCCTCCAGTTCTAGCAACTATGCAATCATGTCTTGAACAGTGTTGATGTCATCCATACCTGTAAATGTTGCAATTCTTAAACTAGGAACCAATTATTCCATAGGTACCACTGCTTCCAAGCCATAAACTAACTTAAATGGGGTCTACGCTGTTAACTTTTTGCAAGTAGTTCTGTAAGCCCATAATACTGTTGGAATTCTCAGATCCCAATCATCTCTGTTAACAATGCAAATGTCAGTCAGTTTTTTCTCCAAGATATTTTTGAAAGCTTCAACTGTTCCATTCTCCTATGGGTGGTATGGAGTGTTCTTCTGATGGTGAACTTCGAATTCCTGAGTCAAGGCTTCAATAGTTTTGTTGATGAAATGTGTTCCTTGATCACTCATAAGGATCTTTGGGCATCCAAATCTGGTTATAATATACTCAAAGATGAACTGTGCAGTTGGGGTTGCACTACAATCCTTAACTTCTCTTGCTTCTCCCCATCTGGTCAAATACTCTATAGCAGTGATAATGTATTTATCTCCTGTGCGTTTTTCGGGTGAGTTGAACGGTCCCACAAAGTCAATAACCCATTTCTCAAATGTTTGTAAGGTTAACTAAGGTGTTAGGGGCATCTCATCCCTTTTGGAGGGCTTCCCTATCCTTTGGCTTACATCTCAGGCTCTCTAGTATTCCTTAGAATTCTTATGTAAAGTAGGCCACCAGAGGCTATCTCTAAGAACCTTATGCATTGTTGATTTCCCTACATAATGTCCTCCTGCGATGCCTTCATGTGCTTCTGCAAGAACCAATGGTATTTCTGCCTCCATAACGCATCTTCTCAAAATCTCATCTGGTCCCATCTTATATAACTGTCCAGCTATAAGTTGAAAGTCAGTTGCGTGGACTACCAATTGTTTCTTCTGAATGACTGTGTACTCACGAGGTGCCATTCCTGTGGACAAGAACTGAACTATCTCGGCGAAGTGATCATCAAATTTGTTGATGGCCAACAATTGTGCATCTGCTAGTGTATCATCCAAACTGGTAGGTTCCAATCCATGTTCCAACCTGGATAAGTGATCAGGTCCTTTACTCATTCTTCCTAGCTTAACCACAATCTCAAAATCATACTCCTGGAATAGTAGTATCCATATGCATATTCTCCCTCCCAACATTGGCTTGTTGTCTAAGTACTTCAATGCATAATGATCAGTGAACATCTTAAAATGTCCTCCCATCAAATAGTGTCTAAACTTCTGCAGTGCATATACCATAGCCAAGCCTTCTCTTTCAATCGTAGTATAGTTCTTTTCAGTTGTAGAAGGATTCCTACTAACAAAGGCTATAGGGTGGTCAATGTCTCCTGCACCTGGTTGTGCCAATACTTCTCCTAACACAATGGACGAAGCATCAACATTAACATTGAACTCCTTACTCCAATATGGAAAAACCAAGATAGGCGCAGTGACCATTTTCTGCTTTAGTGTGTCAAAGCTTTGCAGACATTCTTTTGTCCATTGAAACTTACTATATTTATTTAATAGCTTCTCCATAGGTGTTGTTATATGTGCATAATTCTTAATAAACTTTATATAGTATCCAGTGTGTCCCAGTATAATGCGCAGTTGTCTAACCGAAGTGGGAGGAGGTATATCAACAATGATAGCAATCTTGGAAGGATCTACCAACAACCCCTTCTTACACACAATGTGGCCTAGCAACACTACAAAGGGTGAAAAGAAAATACACTTTTTTAAGATTCAGAGAAATCTGACATTACCTGCATTTTTCTAACATCAATCTCAAACATTTAATATGATTTTTCAGTAGGCTAAAGACAGTCCAATCATCAAAGTATGCTTCCAAAAACTTGTGTAAAAAATCCTTAAATGCTTCGACCGCCACCTTGGAAAAGATGGTTGGTGCATTCTTCAACCCAAAAGGCATCACAGTGTATTGAAAAGAACCCCATTATGTTGCAAATGTGGTCTTATGTCGATCTTCCTTAGCAATTATGATCTAGTGATAGCCTGAAAATCCATCTGTGAATGAGTAGACCTCATGTCCTCCTACATTATTTATAACTTCATTGACAAAAGGTGTAGGAAATGGGTCATGTAGACATGCGTCGTTCAACTTCCTTATATCTACAGAAATTTTGATTTCTCCTGACTTCTTATCCTAGACCACCATAGGGTTGATCTATTCAGATTATTCAATAGGTTCTATGATTCCTGCTTCTAAAATTCTATATAATTCAATTTTAACCTTCTTCTTGTACTTGGAATTCAGTCTGTAAGGTCTCTTCTTGATAGGTCTTGCATCATCTCTCAAGGGGGTCTTCATTTCCCCCATGGGCCCTTTAATTCCCTTCATGTCTGTGAACTTGGTTGGAAATAAGTCTGGTGTAATGATCCCAAGCCATTATGCAAGGATCATCATTGTTTTGGTGTCTTTTTAAAAAAAAATCTAAGTGAGGTATTTCGTCAAACACTTTGCGGATCTACCTTTTAGATGTGTTTATATGTGTGTATGCAGCAAATAACAAAAAGAGATAACCATGGAACATACCTCAACCATATGCAATAAGATAGACAAGCCAAAACAT
>ML797592.1:76184-94099 GCA_009831015.1 Picea engelmannii | reverse complement strand
GAAACCAAAGCCAACCTATACGGAATGGCTCATAATGATGGAATATGATCATCAATGCAAGATGGACCCCACAATGCCTCTCAAATACCCCTGTACTCGCTCTAGCATCCATCTGGCTACTCTGGTCATCATAAATCTCTGCCATGTGATGATGTCCCAAAGTGGGGACATTACATCTGGGTATTCATGCAATAGTTCTGTGATCTTGCTAATAGTAGCATCATCCCAATAGTCTTCAACGTTTTCCATCTTAGGTGCTTGCTCTATTCCAATGTTAACTTTCTTAAGTTTAATAGGCTACCCTACAAAAGGTAATTCAATCCCTGGCCCATCTATGTCTCTTTGTCCCTCAGTTTCTAAAATGTTTACATCTCTAGGGTCATCATCTTCATCAACATTAATATTGTAACAACTATATAACCTTTGAAGAGGCACAGTCCATTCATCTTATTCTTGTTTGAGAGGGGGGTTGGATACTTCCTCAAAGACCTTTCATCTTACAATTTGTAAAGCCTAATCTATTGTAGGGTATTGAATTTCAAAGAGGAATGTATCTATAATGTTCTAGGTCATTCCATACTAGTCTGTAGTAATGAGGCGCATTTTTTATTGAAGGTACCAATTGATAGGTGTAGTATCTAAGGTGCTAATGAACTTATGTACCCAATGTTCTTTAGGGATGTTTCTCGAGGCTTCCTCATATCTTCGCACATGGTCCTTAGGAAAACGATGACCTGTGTATCGAACTTCACATCCTTCAGCTTGGTCTGAAAAGCCCATTGTCAATCAGGTGTGGCATTGTACCCACTTTGTGATGTTCTTCTTGTGTGTCCCCCATCATCTAGTTGGTGTTGCTTTCAATGCTTCATCTAGTGCCAACATCCTCTGTTGTACTGGTACAATTTTCTCAAATTCAACTAGAAATGTCTCTAAATGATTCAATCCATCAAATGTAGGAAGATTACTTACTTCTATGCCAATTCAATGAACTGCCTTGGTCAATTTGGCACACCTCCATGTAGAGACTTCATACATTTTGTTCTGCCAATTTTACAATGCTTCTTCTAAATCTGATGAACATTCACTTTCACTTCGCCAACTGAGATTTCCATCTGTTGTAGGATTAATGTAATCATGTTGTCTTGCTGTCGGTTTATAGATTTTCTCTAGTTCATATGTGTGATCTTCTTCCCTGATAGGTTCTGTGTATCTACGACCTTCATCTGGGTCCAGAGGTGCAATGAACTTAAGGCCATTACCTTTGAATGTCATTCTTCTCTTCTTTATCTCAACAACAGTCGAATTGTTGAAAGCCCAATCAATTGCTAACAACGTAGGATAAGGTCAACTATCATCAACAATCTCAATCACTTTGAAGTCTGATAATGTCCTTACCCCGTCAATGTCTACAGGGACATGCTCTAGTCTTCCAAAGGGGCTCACCACCTTCTAATTATCTATCCTAAGCCTGATAGGAGAGTAAATAAATATAGGTTTTCCCATCAGTTCCCACGTCTGCTTCATCATAACATTTACTTCTGATCCCAAGTCAAGGACCACATAGTCCACATCGTAGTCTCCAATCTGAGTGTTAAGGTGTAGTTCCTTGTTTGTCCTCCTTTTCCTAGATACTTTATTCACAAATCTACTTAGCATGGGCTCTGTTCTTCCAATTTCATATTGTCTTACCAGGTGTTGTATCTCTTTCACAACTTTCTCATCTTTAATCAAATTGATACAAGTATATAAGAAGTCCATGAGCTTTCTTACCTCTTTTCCTTTTCTATCTAGGGCAGACTAATCAAATACAAAGGCATTTCACATTTCTTTACTTTTGGTTGTGCCTTCGATGAGGAAGCTTGTTCTCCTACAAATTATTTCCTTGCTTCTTCAAAAGTATTCCTCTCCCTCCTTGGATCAAACAACTGTGCCTTCTCTACATATATTTTGATCCCTGATCCTTCAATAGTCTTTCCTGGAGTCACCCTATCTTCTCCTATAACAACGACTCTTGGGTCCTCACTGTGAGGTTCTAGTGATATTAAATGGACTTGTTGGTTTCCTCCTCATCTCTCCTGGATTTTAGCTAACAACACTAGACATTCTTCAATAGCATGATTAAACAAGTTACAATAGTTGCAAGTAGTACAAGGTTTTTGACAATCCCTTTCCAAATTCCCTAGTTGTGCGCAGTTATAGAAAATAATCTGACCTTGACCTCGACCCATGCCTCCACCTCGTTCTCTTCCTCTGAATCCACCACGAGGGTTGAAGTTTCCTCTACCTGGGGAGTTGAACTGCGCATTGTTTCCTTCTTGTTGTACTTCTCCTTGAATTCTATATGTATCCCTTGATATTTCATGCATGAGATCATAAGCCCTACAATCCTTCTCATCATTCCTCACAGATTTTTAGAATGTACAATAAATATTGGTGGGTGTTTAGACATATTTCTTCATATAATAGCATTCACTAGGGTGATGTCTAGTTCTACATACCTCGCACCAGGGTACTATAGCCTTCTTCAAGGGGTTAGGAGCTCCAGAGGCCAAGTATTCATTAAATAAGGGACAATGTTCTTTGTCGTGGCCCTCTACTTTTCATATGATACACTAGATATATTCTCTTTTCTCCTTTCCTTTATCTTTCTTCATGTCTTCGACCTGTAAAGATAAACTAGTTAACTGATTCAAAATTTGACTCATACCTGGGTTGGTGGGTTGGTTTCTCCTACAGGGGCTACTTCTAGTTTCGTGGCGATCTCCAATGCTTCAGCTTTTGAAGTGACCTTTTGTTGCATCAGAGGAAACCTAATGTGTGGTAGGAGGGAAATGATGAACCATTCTTTATTCTGTTCATCTGGAATCTGAAAACTTAGATGGCTTGTCAAGGTCTTAAACCTCTGATCAAACTCCCAAACAGGTTCAGTTACCTTTTGCTTGATCTCCTTCAACTCTGTAATACACTGTGACTCTAACTTAGGCTTCTTGAATTCTGCACTCAATGCAGTCTTAATTTCATTCACCGATTTAAGTTGTTCAGGTCCTGAAGAAAACTTCATATACCAGCTTAGAGTGTGGTCCCTCAAGGTAGTACTAAACTGATCTCTCTTAACATCTTTGTCGGTGACTTGCTTAATGCTCTATACAGCTTCACATAAGAACCAATGTTGGTTGGGATATTCAAATCCATCTCCTCTGAAGATGCGTAACTTCATTTCATCTGCCATAGATCTTCCTTGTTTTCTTGACTGAGTATGTACTAAACTGCTTGTAACAGTACTTTGATTTCTCTGACTACTCTGGTTACTCTGGTTACTTAATGTTGCTAAAACAATAGGACGAGTAATAGTACTTAAGGCATAGTTCTTGGAGTTTTTGGTTCTTCCTGGTGAAGTTCCTCAGTCTCTACTTCTTTTTTTCTTATGAACTCTGAATACTCTTCATTTGACCTCCCTGCTTCCTCTTCACTGTAGAAATATTTTTCTTGATTCAATGGCTCGTAACTCTGCTTAAATAGGTACGTAAGAGGAACCTTTCTGAACAGTCTCCCACTACGCATGTGTCCGACCTTTGCATCACTGTCGTTGTCTGAATTCTTGAACATTAGCTTTTAAATACAACTGATTACTGTATCTTTAGGATATTCTTCTCATGCAATAGCATCTTAATCTTTAACTTCAAGAAGTGTAGAAACTTTCCTCTAGGTCCCTTAAAGAAATACCTCTATGCTTGATTATATGATTCTACTCTGTCAATAGAAAACTCAGTAATGTACCCTCCAATAGGGCTATCAAACAAAAGGTCTAATGCTCTTGACACATCGTTATCGACTCTCTTGACTTTCTTAATCAACGTCGTTGTCCAAACCATAGGTGATCTAGATCTGATCTCTAACTAGGTGTCCGCTAATCTGGCCAAACACTCATACAGATCCTTATGAACTCCTCCAAAGAAAATCTCATGCACATCAGTAAAGATGTACTTTCCCAGCCAGTATTCTTTACTAATGATAGGATTCTTGTTCTGAGCTTCGGCGAAGTCCCTTTCGTGTTCTTCTATCCACTTCTGAATCTTTGCCTTCGATGGAAAACACCTTGACATTCCCTCAAGAAGATCTCAGTCCCAACAATGGAACCATTTGTTAGCACAGGGACAGACCCAGGCTTCAACTCTAACAATGCACCAACAAGACCTAACTATTGTCCCTTTTGGCAACACCTATCAAGCAGATGAATTCTCACCCAAAGTAGAAATAGGGGGGGTTGCAGGACGCGGGTGTCTACAACCAGAGGAAATGCAAAGTAAATACAGAACAACAATGCAGTATAGCTCAGAGATCCCTTAACATTCTTACACTTAGCTTTGTGAAGTTAGCTTATACCTTCTATATTTAATAAGGAAACATCCATGCAATAACAGTATACCAAACAACAAATAACACACATCAACCAAAAAGAACAACCATATTTACATGGTTCACCCTCTCCCTAGGGCTACGTCCATAGAACTGTGTTTCTTGATATATTAGATGAAAACATACAGTTCTATCTGCGCACTTAGCTGCATATCTCTCTCTCTCTCTCTTTCTCCCCTCCCTGTGCAACCAGCTGCAGGGTTGATCTTTGCACCCAGCTGAAGATCCAGAATACAAGAATGCACAATACCTCGATCTCAATGTCACTCTCACCCACAATAGAAGTAACAACAACCCTCTCAACTTTTCTAGAAATTTATTTATACATTACATGATTCTCGAAAAACCTTAGACCGAAGTCTAGGTATCAAAGCCCTAGGTCCAAAACCCTAGATCCACATGACCCGTGTTTTCAGGGCTTCGCTAGCTTGTTTTTCCTTATTTTCCGTGAAGTGCTCCAAAGAACCCGATGGTGTATTTTTTCACTTGTTGAGTTTTCCACGATCCATATTCTTTGTTTCTTTGTCTTCCTTGACCTTCTCTTTCAACGACTTGCTTTTCCTTCACCTTGTTCCTTCTTTTATGCTTCTTTAGCCACTTCGACCCTTCCTCGGTTTGTGTGCTTCCCTCACAGTTCATACTTTTTCTTTCTTCTTCCTTAATCTTCAATTTCTTCCATAACCAAGGGCCAACAATCCCTTCAAACAATTACCAAAGGTCTAAATCCTCCTTCCTGAATGCTGAAATCTAGGCTTTGGGGGTCCCCAAGCCAAGAGAAGACTTCCAAGGGACCGTGGGCCAAAAACTGTGGTCCAGAACTCAAGTCTCTGAAATATTCAGGACTTCAGGCCTTCTACACTTTGGGATTCTCAACAATCTTGCACTGCATTCCTCCCGAATGCCAAAATGGCAGACTGCCAAAAAACAACCGATATTGAGAGTCCATAGGACTCGTCGAAATACATGGCGGAAAAAAGGTTTTAGGATTTCAAGCTTAGGTGGTTCTTCCTGCTCCAATAGTCTATGCTTCCAGAGAGTCGAATTCTAGATCAGATCAGAAGGCTCATGTTAATCCATAGATCAACAACTTATATTCACAATCCGAGCTTTGGGGCTTGTCACTGCACCTCTCCACTGATTTCCTAGATTGTCGAACCGCAAATATATCCAGGAATTGATCCAACGAATCACATGCTCTAAGAGATGGATGGAATAGATTTACTTCATACTTTGGAATAACTCTCATGTAGCTTCTCCCGATCTAACAGTCGTTGTTGTTCTTGACTTCTCCCGAATAGATCTTAATCGTTCAACCTTCAAAACAAATAAAAAAACTTCCCTCCAAAGGATTTTAGTCGCTATCCTTCCTGAGCTTTGTTCCTTGAGGTGGTTTGAACCTATGTCGCCTCCCTTTGCACTCCTCTGAAACTGTAAAAGTTCATACTTAGAGATTTTTTGAAAAACATCTCTACGCACTCCCTGCATTTTCCTTTCATGATAATTCCTCAACACTTTGACTAAGTTTATGCCCGGTGCACACCTTTCACAGGTATTTCCAAAGTTTCACGCTATCTCTTATGAGCTTCTGATTCATACTTTACTCTATCCTTGCACTCCTTGTAAGAACTTTTGTAGACCTTGCACCAAAGTTTTCAGAAGAGAAACAATTGAAACTTATGGAACATCCAAGGATCCCTCACTTAACCATAAAAGGCATACTCAGGCATATAAGACACATAAAACAAAAATATACATGGCATGTATTCCCATGAACTTGGAAATAGACAACACCATACCTTTGGAATCAATCCCTCCTTGTCATATTCATTCATAAAGATATGTACATGGGTCCATGAATCTCTATGCTTCTTCTCCACAACTCCTAGCAATAGAAAAACTCAAATAAAATACCTCAACCTTAACAATAATATTCACCCCCCTCATTTGGGCATTGATTACATATATTTATACATGAAGTGGATTCTCAAGCTTTCCCTCTAACCAACTCAAACACTATCCTATCCCATTTAAGACATTCATCTACTTAGTCCTATTAGAATAAATGGTAGTTGCGTTCAGATAAGAGTTGATGCTCAGTATCTGTACAATATTATCTAGTATTAAGGAGAATACAATGTCCTACGACTTTATGTAATGGCTCAAGCCTCCAAATACTAAAAGGTCTTTAACTTTAATATCTTCAAAATATCAAAATGACATGTTCCCCTTGGGATCAAACTGAGTTGAAATATGTGCGTTGGGTGCGAAATTGTCCTCCACTGGGCCTCTTTAAGTGTTGATGGCAATGCTCCTGTATCAGCTTACAAAAGTATGCAACAATAACCATTACTCAAACCTACCTAGACATTATGTTGCAGTGCGAGCCTAACTCCTCAGTCATACCTCAAATAATATCGATCCAAAACTCATCACCCACTCAATCCACTCATCATCCAACTACTACTACCCGAAAACCCATTACAATTTATAGCTTTACAATAGGGCTAAGCCTGTTACAATGTGGAAAAAATGTCCCAAAATCCTAACTACTTCTATCTTTTGCATGTCGACTCTTGAACTTGCTTCAACTTCTTTGCGCATACACTACTCATTAGCCAAAATGTCACGCGATCTATTCCTACATGATTCCCAAGACTTCTCCAACATATCCTGCTCCAACATGCCCCCAACACTAGCATGTGGCTCCTCTTGAGCCACTGAGGCCTTCTTCCAATTAGCCATGAAATTTTCAAATGTCTCCTTTGTTGTCATGGCCTTCTCTTTTACCTCTGTCTCTTTATACAAAATTGTATCAACTATTTTGGTAGTAACCTGAGCTTTCATCTTCTAAACACTTTATTCAACTGCTTGTTTGACTATACCTCGAGTGGATTCTAAGGTTGATGTCACCCTATATGCTTCTTCTTGTAGTACTTCAAGCTTTTGCATGCTATCCTTCTTCTCTTCCTTTAGTTGATTCATTTATGAATATAGCTTCCTATTCTTTTCCATTGTCGTTACCACCTCTGTCGGTGGTAATGTACCCATTACTACTTTAAAATTCTTTGCCTTTTCCTGCAAAACCTGTATCTTTTGGTTGATCTCATGTAGCTCCCTATCTTCAGTTAGTTGTGTCTACATGCTTGTGGTTTCTGCATAGAGCTAAGCACATTCTATCTCTATGTTCTTTATGCTCTCCACAATTATGGTCACTATGTATTCCCTTTTCTCCCTTTCTTTTGGTGGATTAATCGGTGTCATGCACACTTCTAAGTCGACTATATGTGTGTGGAAACCCTTAATAGATTCACTTATCTTTGTTTCTTTTTCTTCAATTGGAGCCTCCATCTCTGTATGAGCCTCTGGGATTTCTTTCTAGACCTACTCAAATGCCTATTGCATCCTTTCAACCTTCTTCACAGCCTCATCCTACTCCTGCTTGAATTTATTGTATTCCATATCCATGGCTACATTCTCTATTGTAACCTTAACCAACTTGTTAAATGTTTTTTTTGCGCGCAAGGTCATCTCTTGCATCCCACTCATCTATAATTCGTGAAATACATCTGTCGGTAGTTGAGATAAGACTAAGTCAAAATGACCTAGTTCCCTTATTCCTACATCTCTATTATTCGGAACTCTACCACCCTTGTTGCTAAATTGATCAATCTGCGTTCACCTCCTACTTCTAACAACTGAAATATTGTCAGCCCTGCCTCCCCATTCTTTGTACATCTTGTTGTACGTTCATCCTCTGTCTTTCGTACTAGTTAGAGCTTTATTGCTTATAGAAATTGGCGGAACTCATTCATCTGCTCTTACATCTTTCTATGCATTTCTTCCTAGTAGTATGTCTCACGCTAAAACACGTCATCTATGACTTATTTAGATTGATCACTAATTTTTTCTAAGACTTCCTCTGTCAAGGCTTGGATGGCCACTTCTTTGATGGCTTTCTTCTTCATCCATTGTGGTATGTATTTTCCTGTCTCAATTTCTTTGCGCTTCGTTTCTGTGCATGGTGTTGTCTTCTAAGTTGTTTCCTCTATTCCCTTTCCTCTTTCATATTTGTCTCCTTCTTCTTCATCATCTATCTCTTTCACTTCATTGTTTTATCTCTTTGAGGGCCTTGTTTCCACTGGTGGAATATTCCACTCATCGTTCAAATCCACCATGATATGTCCCACCTCGCCCTTTGTTAACCTGTACTATGTTGGAAGCCAATACTGATCTGGGTCCTTTTTTTCTTGTACATACATATGATGGTGCCCTTCCTTAAAGAACACAACTACCTTATACATGTCAACCACCTGTGGTGGTATGCGTGGTGTCTTCTCAATGTTGTCCCTAATGGTTTATTTATAAATACAAAAGAAAACATTGTTATCCATCTATCACATCATATGCGTAGTATGCCATTGGTTTTGATATCATGCATCTAGACATGGCTTATCCTTGACTCCCAAAAATTACATGTCATCTGGCTCTCTTCATGTTGATAGTGAAATGAGAATTAACAACCAGGCATAATGGAAATGATCTGGATTTATGAGTGGAATGAAATGAAACCACACATTTATAATATTAACATAGAGACACAACGAACAATAACAGAGATACAATAAAACTTGACTTTTATTAAATAATAAATATGTTGAAAACTATAAAATGCAGACTGAAAACAAGCTTGCTAGAATGGTGGAAACTTATCTTTGAGAAGAGATGTGACGGCTACACTCATTCGCAAGAAGATGAGAACAATGAGGCTCTAAAGGAATTTTTTACAATAAAAATGTATTCCAAAACCATAGACATCCAAAAACCTAATGCTAGGAGATGAAGTGCCAAAAGTCATGTGGGCCATGTTGGGGTAAGGTAGTACATCAACTTCTCGGAGTCGTAACTTTTGCATACGATCTCCATTTAGGGAACACAATAGCTCGTTGGAGAGGTATTGATGAGGAGATTCATTTAGGGGGATCAATAATAGCCTTTGGCTATGATTGAGGTGCCCAATCGTGAAAGTTTATCTCTCAAATTCAATATTGGTAAATCAATATATGATACACATGTCAAAGCATAACATAACTTTGATAACACTTGTCAGGAAATGAGATACACTTCAACACTAAACAGAGAAGAAGAGAAGCATAACTTAATCAAGAAAGTATATGACAAAGAAATCACAAAGTACACAAACATTTTACCCTAGAAACCCAAACCAAGAAAACCAACATTCCTTGAGCATTATTCTCTCTTGAGTGTAACTCCAAAAATACAACGACCCACAAGTTGATTTTTTTACCATGGATACTTGGATATGTTTCCTCAATGGAATAGAAATTTCATGGTCTGAATCACTCTATAAAAAATGTTATTGAGAAAATGGTGAGAGGACCTGTAAATAACATACCTTAGAAAGCATCATCAAAAGAATTTATCCTTCCTTGAATTTCGGCCTTCTTTTCTTCACCTTCCATCATAAATTCAACTTAGATATCTTTTGGTTACCTCAGACACCTATAGTTAATGAATATTCTCAAGTTTTATTAAAATGAGAGAGCCTTGCCTCTTATTTATACTCTCCAAGTAGCTTCCTTAAAAACATCTTCTAGGTCACTTTACCCACTTTCCTTATTTTAGGGTTAACCCACTTCTAATTTCTCCATTAAATTTATTATTTAAATAATTTATTTTGTATTCACTTTGAATTATAGTAAAGTCATCACTTCACTTTATTATTTAACTTCTAAAATCTCTTAAACCACTTTGACTACTTTGACCTTTTGGGGCTTCTAGATGACATAAGAGGGTCCTCCAACTTCGTAAGGCCATAACTCTCAAACCGTGAGGAGTTATGTGATGTTCCACATACCACCAAAAATAGAATGACATGTACCATACATATAGAATAGTATTACCTGAAAATATATCAAAACACATACTATTATCCATCAAACAAACTTGGGTCCATTGCCCAAACCTGGGTTCTCCAACTTCTCATGGCCATAACTCTCTAACCGTGAGGATTTATGTGATGTTCCACATACCACCGGAAATGGAATGACAAGAAATATCCATCTAGGATATTTTCACTAAAAAATACACTGACCTTCATCTCATTATTCCACAAATATGCATGGGTTCTCTAACCATACTTCTGGGATAACTCAATCCGCAAAGCGTCTTCCCGTGAGGGCTTTCACCATAAGGGGAACACTTTGGAGTTCATCCATATGTACTTATTATCAACCATGAAAAGACAATAATGAGTCATATTTACATCAAACAAACTTGGGTCCATTTCCCAAACCTTTGTGCTACTGGGCTTTCTTCAAGGGTTGACATCAATGACAACCAACCTTAATAAAAAATCTCCCCCTTTGGCATTGATGGCAACACTTTGATGCAATACTGAAGTCATATCACTCATGCTCCCTGTGGAACCATGCCTTTGTCCTCTGCATCATTGTGACCATTGCTCCCCCTGGAATCATGCCTCTGTCCTCTGCATCTGATAAATCTCCCCCCCTTTTTCATCAATGGAAAAGGTATCTTTCCATCCGAGGTTGCTCCCCCGGACTGAACTATCCTCTTATGGTGCTTCCTCATGTACATCTAAGACATATAAGATAAGCATTCAAAACCATTCATTTTGGAGTAGAAATAACTCCAAGTCTCTGGAAAAGATACTCAAAGGCTTCCCATGGAAGTGGTTTTGTAAAGATGTATGCCACTTGTTCTTTTGTGCCCACATACTCAACTCTGATGTTCTTTTCTGCAACCTGCTCCCGTAGAAAGTGATACTTGATTGGAATGTGCTTCATCTTGGAGTGCATTACAAGGTTCTTTGAGATATTGATGGTGCTTGTATTATCACAATAGATTGGAATGGGCTCATCATACGCAACCTGTATATCTCTCAAAGTTTTTTTCATCCAAAGAGCCTATGTACAACATGATGTTGCTACAATATACTCTACCTTGGTTGTAGATAAATATATCGATGATTGTTTCTTGCTTAGCCATGATACTAAGAACTCACCCAAGTAGAAAGTTGCTCCATTGGTTCTTCATCGGTCATCAATACAACCTTCCCAATCTTCATCTGTGCAGGCAATAAGTGATAGATCCTTTCCTTTTGGATACCATAATCCAAAATCTTATGTTCCTTTGAGATATTTGAAAATCCTCTTCACTACTAATACATGTGATTCCTTTGGTGCTTCTTGAAATCATGCCACATGTCTAACTGCCTGCATTACATCTGGTCTAGATGTTATCACATATAGTAGGCTACCAATAATTGACCGGTATTACCTCTGATCTGTAGACTTCAAATCATCATCTTTTCTCAACTTGCAACTGGTTTGCATGGGAGTGATAATTGGTTTGCAATCTTCCATTTCGAACCTCTTTAGCATTTCTTTGATATACTTGGTTTGAGAAATAAAAATTCCTTGGTTGTTTTGACATATTTGAAGTCCCAGAAAGAAATATAGTTCTCCAAGTAACGACATTTCAAATTCATTCTGCATATCTTTTGCAAATTTCTGGCTTAACCTGTCATCATCACTACCAAAAATAATATCATCAAAATAAACTTCAACTAATAAAATATTACCTTGACTTACCTTGATGTAGAGGTTGTTGTCTACACTTCCTTTTCTGAACCCTCCATGTTGTAGATACTTATCCAGTCTAGAGTACCATGCTCTAGGAGCTTGTTTTAGACCATACAAGGCCTTTTTTAATTTACACACATAATCTGCGTTCTCTGACAGCTGAAATCCTTCTGGTTGTTCAATGTAGACTTCTTCTTCAAGTTCACCATTCAGAAAAAATGATTTTACATTCATTTGATACACTTTAATATTTTTGGAGCATGCATAAGTTAAAAGAAAATGGATTGCTTCCATTCTGGCAACTGGGCAAATGTCTCTTCAAATTTGATTCCTTCAATATGTACATATCCTTTACATACCAATCTAGCTTTGTTCCTTGTAACATGTCCATATTCATTTAATTTATTCCCAAAGACCCACTTTGTGTCGATCACATTCTTATTCTTTGGTCTTGGAACCAGTTCCAAAATGTCCTTATTCTGAAATGCATCCTTGTTGGCTTCTTCAAAATAGTTTGGTTCAATTGTAGATAAGAGTGCTTGGTGTGTTTGTTCTGGTGAACGGATTTTTCTTCTAGTCTCAACTCCTGCATCTTTGTTTCCAATAATCTGATCTGAAGGATGATTCTTATGTACTCATCTGCTAGGTGTCTTTGGAGATACTTGTTGAACTTGCTCTTATGTTTCTGTCGGATTCTCTTCATCTTACTCTTCTGCTTCATCTTCTGCTTCTTCTTCGAAAAGTTGCTCCATTGATTTATTTTCTGCTTCAATTGATTATGGTCTGCCTATTTCATCAATTGTTACGTTGATGCTTTCCACAACTTTGTTCAATCTTAGATTGTAACACTTGTATTTTTTCCTTGTACTTCAGTAACCAACAAGTACTCGTTTGTCCACACAAGATTCAAACTTTCTCATTCTGCCATCTTCTCTTTTGATGTAGCATTTGCTTCCAAAAAATCTGAAGTGTTTCACATTTGCTGGTCTTCCTTTCCATAGCTCATAGGGAGTTTTATCAATGTTGTTTCTGAGCATTACTCTATTTTGAATGTGAACTGTTGTATGCATTGCATGTTTCCAAAATATATCTGTCAATTTGGAATCCATTAACATTGTTTGAGCCATTTCTTGTACTGTCCTGTTCTTTCTTTCAACAACTCCATTCTGTTGAGGTGTCCTAGCAATGGAGAATTTCGTTTTTATTCCATGACTGCTGCAGTATTCCATAAATTCCTTTGAAGTGAACTCTCCTCCATTATCATATCTCAAGAATTTGATTCTTGAATCCATCTCATTTTCAACCATTTCCTTGTAGATCTTGAAGTTTTCAAAAGCTTCTGACTTGTTCTTGAGAAAACAAATTGCAGTCATTCTTGTATAATCATAAACTAATAACATAAAGTATCTCTCACCTTTTAAGCCTTTTGTTGTAGTTGGTCCAAATAGATCAATATGCACAATTTCCAATGGTCTTGTTGTTGAATATTCCTTTTATTTGAACCTGGTCTTTGTTTACTTTCCTTGTTGACAATGCTTGCATAAAGTGTTGGTTGGTTTCATGATCTGGGGCATTTCTCTGACTGCTTATCTTTTGTTGACTTTGAAAAGGTTATCAAAATGCATGTGGCCCATTCTTCTGTGCCATAGACAATTTTCATCTTCCTTTTCTAGACAACACTTTTCATTTCCAATTTCACTTAACACAAATATGTTGTTTGAAGTTCTTGTAGTTGTACCAACCAATTTCCCTGAACCTTCTCTTCGTATCTCACCCTTTTGTGAATCGAAAGTAACTTTATGACCTTGGTCACACATTTGACTCACACTTTGAAGATTATGTTTCATATATTCTACCAGTAGAACATTTTGTGTCTTTTCATTATTGTTCCCAATTTGGGTTGTGCCTTCTCTAATGATTTTGGCTGAATTATCATTTCCGAAGGAGACTGGTCCATTTCTTTCCTTTCGTAATGTAAGAAATTTGTATCTATCACCTTTCATGTGTTTTGACCACCCACTGTCAACATACCAGCCATGTTTCTTCTGCTTAGCTTGTAGAGAGACTATGCACTCTTCATTGTTATACTGATCTTTCTTTCTTATCCATGTCGTTTTCTGAGGTTCCTATCTATGACCGTTGTTATTATGTTGACGTTCTTTAGGAGGGACTGACATTCTACAATCTTTGGCCACATGTCCAAAATTGTTACATTTGTAACATTCCACTTCAGTGCTCAAAGATTCAAACCTGTTGTAACTTCTTCTTTGTGTTTCACTAGGTCTTCTTGAATAACCCCTTTGTGTATGACTCTCAAAGTTGTTATTGTTCTTGTTGTTAGCTCTATAATTCATAGCTTTATGTCCAAAATTATTACATGCATAACATAAACCAAAAAATATATTTTGATACCTGGGAGTTGAAGATCTTCTGAAAGGAGGTGCTCTTATGAATCCTTCTTCTTCTTGAGGCCTATCTATTTGATGTTGATTCTGAAATATGAATCTTCTCGATAGAGGAGTGTCCCTGTAATCTTCCTTGTATATCTTCATATCCCCTTTGATTGTTTTTGCATATCTTTTTGGATTTGTTTCTTGCTCGGTTGTTTTGGATCTTGATCCCTTTTCTGTCTAATTATATCCAATTTCGGACTTGTCAAGATGAGATTTTTTACTGTTGATCATGTCATCTAGAACTTTTGAGCTATTCTGCATATTTTTCATTTGAATATCCCTTCCTAGTGTGATAATATATGCTTCCAAGTTTCCAATGATCTTGTCATTTTCTTCTATTTGTTCTTTGAGTGTTTCTTCAATTCTTTTATCTTCTTCTATTTGAACCTTCAAATTTGTGATCATTTGTTCTAGTTCTCGAGTGTCCTTTTTCTTGTCTAGTTCTGCTTGTAGTTTCTTGTTTTTCTTCTTTTCTCTTTTGACAACTTCTATGGCACACATTAATTCTTCTCGATAGTCAACTTATGCCTCTTCAATTTCTTCTTCGACTTCTTCAAATACTTCTTTGGCTTCTTCACATTCTTCTTCGGAGTCTTCTTTGTCAGAGTCTTTTACTGCCATGAATAGAACTCTTCATGTCTCAGTGTCACTGACTTCATCTTCATCTGATGATGAGTTGTCTTATTTGGTGCGTAAGCTTTTCTTGAAAACTTTTTTTGTATTCCTTTTGCCTTTATATGGGTGTTTTACTTTTGAGTAACCTTCATCATTTCTCTTTTTCTTATGAGGACATTTGTTAGAAAAATGACCAATACCATCACAATTAAAACAAATTAAAGGAAGATTACCTCTATACCTACCGTTGGTTCCCTTGTTCATTCTTTTAATGAAGTTGGTCACTTCTTCATCATATTTCGAGACATCACTACTGCTACTATATTATTCTTTTTGTTGTTTCTTTTGCTTCGATCTTTTGGATGCTTTGAAGGCTGCTTCTTTAACATATGGATTTTCTTGTTCAACTCTCATTTCATATGCTCTGAAGATTCCATGCAGTTCATCCATGCTTATTGAGTTTAGATTCGATATTTCTTCCAGTGTTGATATCTTAGGGTTGAATCTCATAGGAAGAGATCTTAGTACCTTTTGAACAATTATAGATTCTTCGATTTCTTCTCCCAATCCTATGATTGCATTCACTGTTTCATCGACTTGTAAGAAGTAGGCTGCAATATTTTCATCTTCCTTCATTTTTAGTTGTTCGAACTGACCTCTGTAAGTATGAATATTTTCTTCTTTGACCTTTGTATCTCCTTCATAAATATTTCGAAGCTTGTCCCAAATCTCTTTAGCAGATTTACAATGTGCAACTTTGGTGAATATCGTATCACTGAGACCATTCAAAAGTGCATTTTTGTCTTTGGAATTATTCTCACCAAGTTTCATTGCTTTGTCATTTGTTGGTGGAACTGTTGGTGCTGTGTATCCATCTACAATTGATTTCCAAACTTGAAATCCGTGTGCCTGTATATATGTCTTCATTCTTATGCTCCAAAAAACATACTTTTGTCCATCAAACTATGGTATTCCATTTTTATACAAGTTGTTTCTCTCCATGATCTACCTTTCAGTGGTTAAACTAATTTCTGAAGGAACCTACTCTGATACCAATTGTTGGATTACTGAGAGGGGGGGTGAATCAATAATAGAGAAATTATAATCATTTTTAAATCAAATAATCCAAGTGTTATATCAATGTAGAACTATCATTCAATAATGATCAATGAACAAATGAAAAATCATACACATACACAGTACACCAATGTTTTACATGGAAAACTGAAGAGGGAGAAAACCACAGAACGTTTTTTCTTATATGTCTTGAAGAATTACATTCATTGGAAGCACCAACTTCCTTTGTTTTCCAGCTGCAACTGGAAGGAGGCTTCAATCCCTAGTTTCTCAGGATACAACCTGAGGGAAGCTCCAACTCCCCAATTCTTTGGCTACAACCAGAAGGAGGCTACAACCCCCTATGTTCTTCGACTATAACCGGAAGGTGGCTACAACCACCTATCCTTGCCCCATCCAACCTCCCTGGAGTAGAAGTAGAATGATGGAACCACTGTCACACTATCACTGTGAGATATATCGTTGTAAACCTATACCAATAAAACTAAACCATGCATCAAACTGTAGCTCAACATCTAATCAACCTATACCATAAACAAGTGCATCAATCATGCACCAACTTGTACCAAACAACCTGTAATCAACCTGTACCATACACAAGTGAAACCAACCATGTACCAAGTATGTACCAATCATGTGTCAACTACTCATCAACTATGACTCATCAATATGTACCAACATCATCAACTATACACCTCATGTATGTGCCACCTCATCAACTACTTGTCTCAACCATGTACCCAACATGTACCTTAACCAAAAGCCCTCATCAATTTCATCATCCAAATATTATTTGAAAATCTGTAATAGACCTGGTGTATATGATCAAATACCTGCAAACCTTCCTTAAATTTGACAACAAGAGACTATTATCTTCATCAAACTTTTCTTTAGTCTCACATGACTAGTTTTGGATTAGTCAACAACCCTAACTTGAAATGATCATAACTTTGTATCTGTAATGAATAAATATTTGAAACTGATAAAAAATGTTGTTCAGTTTTTTTTATGCAATTCCTTGAGGTTTCACTACTTGGAACCTCTCACAAAATGAGTTATAGCAAAAATGGCATACCTTGTTGAATTCTAGATTATTCTAGAGAGAGACCTTGTAGAGCGTGCCCCGCACGGAATATTAGTTGAATCGATCTGAAAATGTTACACAACATACTAAAGACTATATGATAACCAACACATTTAGTCTTTCTGAATTTGGATCTGTTATGAATAAGTTATGACGTTTTTACCCGAAACACATGTTTTTTACTAGTTTTAGGACTAGCCACAAACCCTATTTTCCACAAAGTGTAACTCCAAAAATACAACGACCCACAAGCTGAATTTTTTACCACAGATACTTGGATATGATTCCTCAATGAATAGAAATTTCACGGTCTGAATCATTCTAGAAAAAAAATTATTTTTAAAATGGTGAGAGGACCTGTAAATAACACACCTTAGAAAGCATCATCAAAAGAATTTATCCTTCCTTGAATTTTGGCCTTCTTTTCTTCACCTTCCCTCAGAAATTCGGCTTAGATATCCTTTGGTTACCTCAGACACCTATAGGTGTTCAATATTCTCACGTGTTATTAAAATGAGAGAGCCTTGCCTCTTATTTATACTCTCCAAGTAGCTTCCTTAAAAACATCTTCTAGGTCACTTTGCCCACTTTCCTTATTTTAGGGTTAACCCACTTCTAATTTCTCCATTAAATTTATTATTTAAA
>ML797592.1:36649-76134 GCA_009831015.1 Picea engelmannii | reverse complement strand
TCAAACAAACTTGGGTCCATTACCCAAACCTGGGTTCTCCAACTTCTCATGGCCATAACTCTCTAACCGTGAGGAGTTATGTGACGTTCCACATACCACCGGAAATGGAATGACAAGAACTATCCATCTAGGATAGTTTCACTAACAAATTCACTAACCTTCATCTCATTATTATACAAATAATCATGGGTTCTCTAACCATACTTCTAGGATAACTCAATCCGCAAAGCGTCTTCCCGTGAGGGCTTTCACCATGAGGGGACCACTTTGGATTTCATCCATCTGTACTTCTTATCAACCATGAAAAGACAATAATGAGTCATATTCACATCAAACAATCTTGGGTCCATTACCCAAACCTTCGTTCTACTGGTATTTCTTCAAGGGTTGACATCAATGACAACCAACCTTAATCAACGAAGACTACGAGGAAATCTAGGGGCTAGGGGAAAATGAGCAACCAGTTTTGTGCAACATTCAAGTTTATGTCGGAGGTCCCCATGCAGAGGGATATTTTATTGAGAATAAATAATTTTATCTTCAATCAACAACATATAGAACCCACACATAAGGTATTATACGCCTACTATAATCCAATGGTGAAATTGAATCAATCAGTGCACCACTGGAAGGTAGAAAATGACAATGCAAAAGAAGAGGATCTTCAAAAATTACATATCAATGAAATAGAGGGAGAGCGCATAGTCCAGGGAAAATATTTCGGTACTAATGCACTATATTATACACATCCACTAAGGATGAAGAAACACACATAGGCATAGAGGAAGCACCTAATATTGTTGTAATTGGTGATTACTGGGACTAGGAAATAGTGATGCAAGTGGTGGACTTACTGAAAGAATATGAAGAATTAGTTATGAGTAGTTTTTCTAAGATGAAGGGTATTGTATCATCCCTAGGAGAAATAATAATTTAGTTGAAACCAAATTCCAAATTGGTAAAGAAGAGACCATATCGACTAAACCCAAGGTATAAAGAAAAGGTGTGCAAGGAATTGGACCAAATGCTAGACATGTGTATCATCATCCATGTGGAAGAATTAGAATGGATCAACCCAATGGTAGTGAATCTAAATAAATGGGTGAATTGAGGATTTATGTAGAGTTGTGGAGCCTAAATGTAGCTTGTGTGCATGATCCATTCGCTACCCCATTTACAAACGAAATCTTAGAGAATGTGGGTGGGCACGAAGCTTACTCATTCATATATGGATTTTCAGGATACCATTTACAAATGAAATCTTACAGAATGTGGGTGAGCACGAAGCTTACTCATCCAGGTGTGCATCATGGAGGAAGATATGGCCAAGAAAATTTTTTCAATGGAGTGGGGCTCATTTGCATACATTGTGATGCCATTTCGTCTAAAGAATTCACCTGCAATGTTCTCTAGGATTTTCGTCACATCTTTTAAAAATTTCATACACAAGTTTTTGGAAGTATACTTAGATGATTGGATGGTGTTCAACTTGCTCAAATAGCATATGCAGGTATTGTGGTTGATGCTAGATAGATGTAGGTGGATTTAGATCTCCTTAAATATTAAAAAGTGTCTCTTGTGTACACTGTTTGGGACTCTATTGGGACATGTTGTGTGCAAGGAAGGCTAGCTAGTGGATTAAACAAATATTGTAGCGATTGTGGAAATGACATCAAAGAGTTACGTTTACTGTTGGACCATATGGGTTATTATAGAAGGTTCATTTAGAACTATGCAAAGATTGTTCTATCGTTGGAGAAACTAATACGCAAGGATATTAAGTATTTCTAGACACAATAATGCTAGGAAGCACTAGACAAGCTTAAGGATAAATTAGTTACTGCATCAATCCTCATATTTCTAGACTGGACCTAGATCTTCCATGTACATGATGTGGATGCATCATCCATAGCACTTGATGCAGTGTTTGTGCAGCTGGGAGAAGATAAAATTGATCATCTGATATATTTTTCCAGTTTAAATTTTTCATATATCAAAATTAATTATACAACCACAGAGCATGAAGGACTGGAGATGGTCTACTCCTTACAGAAGTTCAGACATTACTTACTTGGAACTCCCTTCAAGTTCTTCACAGATTATTCAACACTCGAATATTTGGTGAATAAGCCAATGTTCAGAGGAAGGATACGTTGATGTTTGTTACTCTTACAAGATTTTGAGTTTGAAATCGTGGTCAAACCTGGAAAACAAAATGTTGGACCCAATCATCTCTCAAGGATAGAGTCAAGGGAAGTTGTAGGTAGTCTAGATGACGAGCTACTCAACGCATAGCTCTTTAATATTGAAGCAGTTCTAGATCAACTTGTAGAAATTACAGCATACCTAATGGGCCTCAACATTACCTATATATAAGGCCCATCATAAACACATTTTGACCATGATATACCTAACAATTGCTTTAATTTGAGAATGTTTAATAGTAGTTATGGGTACTTTTGTATGTTGCTTAAGTGAAGAGTTTTTTGAGATGGAATTTTATGTGTAATGGTACCTTTTTTTATCTAATATCCATGGTAAAGTATGTGTGTACTTTTTATCAAGCATGTCTAACCCCCTTAAGAAAAGGAAGACCACAAGAATCAAGGGGCCTTGTCCCCCACCTACCTCCAAAGCGCTACTAGTCTATTGATGACCACTCCTTGCAAACAGAAGCTCGAAAATTAGAAGAGATTGAGGAAGGATGTGTTGTTCCCCTATTTCCTCCTTGCTCTAAGGATAGAGGTTGAGTTCCAAAGTGTATAAATAGGCCTCTAGTGTAGGGGAATAAATTAAATAAATATGAATATTGTGTTAAGTTTTTTTGAAGAAGCTTTTGTTGAGACTTGGTGCTTTTATCTTGATGTACAACTGATTTTGATCAATAAATGTGACTTCGTTCTTATCTTATTATAGTTTTAAAGGTTCCTTGTATTGATTGGGTAGGTTACGCTCAAGAGGGCTCAAGGACCCTATTGTAATTTCTTGTTTTTCTTGCATATTAGTGTGTTGTCATTAGTTTCTTTATTTCTCTTAAAATATTAGATAGTCATGCATAGTAATCTCTAACTTTTGTTTAGACTATAAGAAACTATAATTTGCAGTAGGTTTTCTTGTAGAAAGGGTTGGAAGCCTATTGGGGTGCTCAAGGGAATCTTCTCAAAGATAAAAAAAAAAAAAATCATTTACATATCATTTTGTTTTAGTTTAGCTTTGTCTATGCTTTGGAAACATTTTACAAGCATCTTAGGACCCTTTTAGTCATCATGTAGAAGTTTCATGTAGGATTGTTATGGTTCCTGTAGAACTGTTACAATTCCCATATAAACTTCCTATAAGATTGTTTTAGCTCAAGTTTCTTGAATTTATTACTCATATTTTCACGAAGTTGGCATTAGTTAATAAGATAACACATGTATTGATGTTGGCTCAATAGTTAAGAGTATTTAGGTTCATTTACTCCATGCAATAGTTCATATTATTCCATGCAATTTTCCATTCATGCAACAAAATTAATTTCTCTACTTTACAATCAAGTTGATTTATTTTTATAGCTCAGTATGCTTCCTTTCATGCAATTAGACTAATTTTTTCACTCAATATAGATTAGTTGATTCTTTAGTTGGTGTGTTTCCATTCAAGCAATAACTTAAGTTTTTCATGCAATTCAGATTTCCTGCACAAGCTACAATCATATGCATGCATTAAACTGTTGATCAATCTCAAACCTAGGTTGTTATTAGTGCACTTTACATATACTTTTCACAACACCTCTCAAGTTTGTACAAACCTAGGGTTGGAAAGTAAAGTAACAAGCCATAGAGGTAGTAGTATTACTGTTGTTATTCCAAGGCCCACCACTTATTAGTGTCATTGTTGAGGAGGTGCTAAAGACTGCACATTGTTTCATTTTCTTTTATTTCTAGTGACTTGGAGGTGTAGGGATGATACATTAGGCATAATTCCAATGTCACTATATAATTTATGTAGTGTAAAATCCCAAGTGCATTCACTTCAAGTAAGTATTGATAACTCCTTGTCACATTCTTTGCATTTTAGGATTATATGAAAAAATAAAAAAATAGCTTCATTTCCTTTATGTTCATGAATGACTCGACCTAGAGATAAGAAAGGAAATTTTTTACCAAAAACCACCACCCCGAAAACAGGTCCAAGTAATCTAGAAATTGGTCCTGAAACACTTGAAAGTTGATTTGAAAGAAAATTTAGAGAATTTGAAAATGTCTCAGATGAAGGTCAATCTGCATAACCTCATACCATGGTTGGTGAAGAAGAGATGGTAGAATTATTTTAGTTTCCCATATGGGAAATGAATGGAGAAACTAAAAAGAAAAATATTAATCCTTCTTCCTTACCTCATTTCCATGGTCTTGTTTTAGAATATCCTGATACCTTCTTGTTTGAGTTTATAGTTATATGAAGAACGTATGATTATATTACAGATGAACAAAATATCAAATTGTTTCCTTCTACTATGAAGGATTCAACTGTAATATGGTTCACAAGCCTAGAGGGAAACAACATCATAACCTCGGACCAAATGAAGAACACCTTCCGTGAAAAGTACAGGGACTATTGCAAAGCAAGGGATACATGAGATGAGAACTTCATATGACTCAAGGACCCGATTAATCTTTAGAATACTTTGAAGACATATTTCAACTAAGTTATAAAATATCTCACAAATGAAATCTCGATGAGGATTCACTCAAACTTAATTTACTCATAGGAGTAAGGGAAGATCTCATGGAAACACAGAATCTCCTATCAAATGGAGATATCTACCATATGGATTATGATGATATCAATAAAATATTCAAAAAACATTCCAGATCCTCAAGGAAGAAAGGTAGAAATTGTATAGGGATGGTATCTCAAACTTCTAACCCTGCAATCCATATCAAAAATAAAAAAGGAGAATTATTAGAAGATATGAAAACTGATATTTTGCATTCTTTATCCATGCAAATCGATACCTTGTAGATCAAGAAGAAATAGGAGGAATCAGGAAAGGCATTAGCTATATTTTTCACTAGATGCACCAAAAGGAATCCTAGGAATGAATGTCCTCTAGACATCATAGAAGTTTGTGGTATTTTTGAAGAAGCTCATGCAACTGAAAAATGTTCGTCTTTACCAAGATTAAACACTACATTTAAAGGAGTAGAAGAGAATGTGGAGTTGGTATGCTTCATCAATCAAAGGTGACTTAGAGAACCAAGACCATTCCAAATAGGTTTTAATTTCAATCCTCCTCAATGTTTTGGTGCATATAATACACAAATTCCCTCTAAATATCCTAACCCATCTCCTTGGATGGTTCCAAATCCATGGAAATATCAAGGGAAACCTATTCCTTTCCCATACCAACCATTTCCTAGTTTTCCAGAAAACCATAATTCTTAGTGGAATCATCCTCCACAAATACAATGCCCCATAATTTTCAACAACTAGTATTGATGCCTCCTCCTCCTCAACCCAATAACAGTATTTAGAATGGTTTTCCCCCTAAACAACCATAGTTACCTGCTCAATCTACCCCCAATCCAAATAACAAGTAGATTCAACTTGTGTACAACAATGAAGCCACATATCAAATTTACTCCTTAGATGTACAGAAGATCAACCTTAGATTAGGAAAAGTATCACAACAACCAACAAAAACTCATGAAGTATTTAGAGTCTAAAAAATATGAATTCATCTTATCGTAGCCTCAAGTCCCACCTTATCCTGAAAGGTTAAATGTGAAGAAAACATATACAACTGAAGAGAATGAAATTTTAGGAGAAATGAAGAGCTCATGTGTGAAGATACCTCTCCTACAAGACATTAAGGATGTGCCTATTTTTAATAGATTCATCCAAGAAGAATGCATCAAGAGACTAGAAAGGAAGAGGAAGGACACTCCTACAATCAATGTTATAGGACAGCTAGTTGACCTCATGCTTTAAAGGATAATTGTACCTAAGTATTTGGATCTGAAAATCCCTTTAGTAAGTGTACACATTAGCAAAACCTTGATCCAAAACACTCTCACAGATTTAGGGGCTTCTATAAATTTTATGACAAGAGATACCATGTTGATATTGAACCTCCAAGTATCCTTAAGAGACACCCCCATTATGCGCCAACTTGCAGATAGATCAAAGGTAAATCCTAAGGGGATGTTGGAAGACACAATTCTCTCTATTTATTCTTGGGCGACAACAGATGCATACATCAATTGTAAGGTAAGAAACATGACCATAACTAATGGCCAATCCCATAAGCAGCTTGTCCTTTATCCCCCTGCCAAAAAAGTAATGACTGAAAATATCCCAATGTGGGTAGAAGAAGAAGAAGAATACATGGTCCAAACTAATGCCTATCCTATAAACATAATTAGTACAACCTTGGCTAGTAGAAAAATTGATGAAGACACTTTCATTTCAAATTTCTTGCAAAACCAATACCCTGCTAATGTGAGAATAAAAGGAATAAATGATTAAATTAAATATGAAATTTGTATTGATAATAAAAAATAACTATGGGAATAACTATTCACATCCAAAACTGAAAATACCACTATCAAAACTATGGAAATCATCCCTACCAATACACTTAAAATCAACACAAAAATTACTAATCAACAAGAACAGAAATTACAAAATGTGATGAAAAGAAATATTGTAGCCTTTCATGGAATTACAAGGATATTAAAGGTGTACATCCTTCCATTTGTACTTATTTACATCAAGGAATAATGAAGACTTATTAGGAAACCCCAAAGAATGATGAACTTTGCATTGAAAGACATAGTTAAACAAGAACTGCAAATGTTGTTAGATATTGGTTTCATTTATCCAATTTCATATAGTGAGTGGGTCTCTCCCCTAGTTATTATTCCTAAAAAGTATGGGAAATGGAGGATACGTGTGGATTACATAGAATTAAACAAAGATACAAGAAAATATCATTCCCCCCTACATTTCATTGACCAAGTCTTAGATGTCTTAGTTGGAAAGGAATATTTTCAATTCCTAGATGGATTCAGTGGATATAAATAGATTCATATCAATCCTAAATACCAGTACAAGACAACCTTTACCTATACCTAGGGCACCTTTCCTTATAATTTCCTCCCATTTGGCTTATGTAATGCCCCAACCACATTCCAAAGAGAAATACTTAGCATATTTTCAGAACTTATCCATGACAAAGTGGATATCTATATGGATGGTGTCACTCCTTATGAAAACTAATTTAATGAATCCTTAGAGAATTTGGATAAGGTTCTTGATAGGTGTGAATAAATCAACCTATCCCTTAGCCATGAAAAGTGCAATATGATGATGAATGAATGGATTTTTCTAGGACACCATATGTCCTGTAGAGGGATTGAAGTAGACAAGAATAAAGTAAAGATCACCACGCTACTACCTGCCCCTATGAAACAAAAGGATATTAGAATTTGTCTTGGACATGTAGGTTACTATAGGAGATTCATCAAGGAATTTAGTAAAATAGCCTCTCCTCTATTTAACCTATTATCTAAAGATGTAGACTATTGTTGGACTTTAAATTGTCAACAAGAATTTGAAACAATCAAAAAAAGACTCTCAAAAAATCTTGTTCTACAAGGTCCTAATTGGACTCTTCTTTTCCATATTCATATTAATGCATCAGATAGATCCATAGGAGTAATATTGGGACAAAATGAATATGAGAAGATTGATGCAATATATTTTATAAGTAAGAACTTGTCTGGTGCAGAGCTAAACTACACTGTCACTGGAAAAGAATTTTTAGCACTAGTCGATGATGTCAATGAGTTTAGACATTATGTTATAGGATATAAATGTTTTGCACACACAAATCATGCTTCCTTCAAATACTTAATGAATAAACCTAACATCAATGGTAGAATAATCAAATGGTTTTTTTTTTATTACAACAACTTGATCTAACCGTTCTTGATAAGCCTAGAAAGTAGAATTTTATTGCATATTTCCCATCTAGGTTGACAATCCTCATTGAAGAAGGAAGGATATATGATCATTTCCCAGATGAACACATCTTTGTAATATAAACACAAACCCCCTGGTTTGTTTACATATCCAACTATATGACAACAATAAGGTTTCGTTAGCATTTTTCCTACCGGGAAAAATGAAAATTTGTCAAGAAGAGTACAACATATACTTGGATGGCAGGATATATTTTCAAACTTTTCCCAAACCAAGTTCTAATAATATGTATGAGAAAAATACATGATATCCTCCATTCCTTTCATGATGAACCATGTGTAGGACACTATGAAGCTAAGAAAACAACCTACAAGATCTTGTAAGTTGGATACTATTGGCTAACATCACATAGAGATGCTCAATAGTATATCTTACATTATGATGAATGTCAAAGGATGGGGAAGCCTACAAAGAGAAATGAAATTCCCTTACATCCCCATATATCACTGGAACCATTTGACAAGTGGGGTATGGACTTCATAGGCCCAATTGATCCACCTTTAGGGTAGAAGAATCACATACTAGTATGTATTGATTATTTGACCAAGTGGGTTAAAGTAAATGCTATGAAAGATGTTACAGAGAAAAGGGTAATTGAATTCCTCCAAGAAAATATATTCTCAAGATTTGGATATCCTATAGAGATAGTCACAGACCAAGGAGATCATTTTACATCCAATCTCATTGAGAAAATTACGCAGCAACACCACATCTATCACATAAAATCAACACCATACCATTCAAAAGTAAATGGAAAATATGAAGTCACCAACAGAGAATTGGAAAATATCCTCACCAAGATAGTGAGCATGAAAAAAAAGAACTAGTCAAATAAACCGATAGAAGTAGTATGAGAATACAATATCACATGGAATACTATCACAAGGATTACACCCTTTGAGTTAGTCTATGGTAAGAAATCCATTCTCCATATCGATTTTGAATACCTTACTTTGAGAACAACATTTGAATTATATATGAATATCCAATCAGCACAACAAGAGAGATTGAATCAACTAAATTCCTTAGATGAGTATAGGATGCAAGCACTCTTCAACATTGAAGTAGTGCAGCTGCAAAGGGTGATTTTCTTCCTTATCAGCCTTCTTCTTGTGAATAAGAGGGTGATGTAAAAAAAATGTTTCTAAATGAGCCTTCTATTGACTTATCTACATTTATGTTTAATAGAGATTATTTTTGTACAAGAATCCAATTAGTTGAGATAGATGACATCAGTGGTTTCCACCGCAGTCTTAATGATATTCCTTATACAATGGTGGAGGATAATCCATGCATATTAGTATATCCCACTAATTCATCTCAATTGTTTGGTTATGTGAACTATGAGCCCATGGAGGCTTGTCAAGACAATGAGGCACTTCAGTATCGGCCAATGGTTATGTCAGTTTCTCATTATTTTGAATTCTCCTCTAGAATTAATCATAATATCAATGTTGAGACTCTCTCACAAGGTACATTCCATGTATATTCCATACATAGTTCTCATTAGGTATACTACTCTCCCATGAACCCTCTCCATCGATTCTATGATTTTCATTTTAGATTATATGATAGAATTGAGGTATGGATGGAGGGATCTTACTCATCTATATTTCCCATGAATAATAACAATATCATATTTTGCATGATGGATAGAGGTTTGCATAATTTAATTCTTCCTATGTTTAGTTTATTGTCACTCCATTTTTTGCTACTATTTTTTTATGAACATGTAATTGCAAGTTTGGAGTTACATGGATGGATACATTGGAATTATGATGTCACATAATTTATTTGTTGCTAGTGTAGTGTATGATAGGACTAGCATAGAATAATCTAGTTTCTTTTCTTTGCATAGTTATTTATTGTAGTTTTGATTTCTTGGTTTTCAATAAATTCAACTGTAAATAATTATTTATTCTTATAGATAAGGCTACCTGTTTCTCTTTTTTGAGATATACCCAAAGGTTAAATCATTCATGATTGATCTTTAATAGATTACAATTGTAGAATATTTTATTTTTAATTGGTTAGGTTCATCTAATTTTGGTTTCTAGTCTCTAGCTAGTTTTCGTTTTTCGCCTTATCTTTTTAATAAAACACATGTTGGTTGAACAATAAAATAATTTCTTGGATGAGATAGAAAGGAATGAAGGGTTTGTATGTTGATGTTTTCCCTTGAAAGATATTTTTGGTGAAAATTTTATTTTTTACAAAAGGGAAACATTCAATTGTTACACTCTCAAAACTTTTTCTATGTTTTTGAGTAAATATTTTGATCACTGATGACAGTCATGTTTCTCCTTTAACAATATTTTTACAAACAAATTGTCATAATACAAGAAGAATATTTTAAAATGAAGAAAAATGTCCAATCCCCCTTTGTTATGAAAATGAGCACTCATAGATTTTCAATCTTCATCGTAACTAACTTCTTATTGGAATATCTTGCTTAATTGGACTAACTCTGAGTTTTGATTATGTTGCCTTGTATGCAATGAATAGAATTTTTGAGTGTTAAAATTATTTCCATCTCAAATTAATTCCACTCCAATTCCTTTTAATTATTTTGATGTTCATTTTATCATAGGTTTGGAGTTATGCATGTTTTTTGGTTGCTTTCCCATTGAGAATTTTCTTAGATTGTTTTCAATGAACATGGTTTTAGTATAAACTTAGCATAGTGAACTTATCTGAGTTTTATTTTTGGGCTATTTTATTTGATCACCTTTAGTTTTAATTTATTTTCTTTTGATTGTACATATCTTATTCTCTATTGAGTCATTCATTTACGGATGAGTTTTCCTATCAAGCTTGTATCTTTCTTAATTCAAGTTTCTTCTTGTATATATGCAAGTTGTTATAACTAACAATGAAATATATTATTTATTACTGTTTCGAAAAATGCTTGGATAATTTTGGACAGTCATACTCTATAACTGTTTATGTTGGGATATCTTTGAGAAAAAATTTGGGAATCAATTATTTTATTCACAAATTCATTGGTTGAAAAAGTATTTAATCCTAGTCCTATTGATCAATGAGGATCTCAGACATGGACTTTACTGTAACTTTGTTGGAAAACATCTTTCTATACTTTGGAATTGTCGATTTTGAGTCACTTATTCTGGTTACATTGCTAACTAATCTGATTGTTGCCATGGCTTAGTATTGTCGTATTATTTCATCATACAAGAATGTTGAAATCATTCATATGTTTGGAAGTTGTCAATACATTGGAAGGATATGTCAATGTAATTTCTAAGATTGTAGGTCNTTTAGTTTATTGTCACTCCATTTTTTGCTACTATTTTTTTATGAACATGTAATTGCAAGTTTGGAGTTACATGGATGGATACATTGGAATTATGATGTCACATAATTTATTTGTTGCTAGTGTAGTGTATGATAGGACTAGCATAGAATAATCTAGTTTCTTTTCTTTGCATAGTTATTTATTGTAGTTTTGATTTCTTGGTTTTCAATAAATTCAACTGTAAATAATTATTTATTCTTATAGATAAGGCTACCTGTTTCTCTTTTTTGAGATATACCCAAAGGTTAAATCATTCATGATTGATCTTTAATAGATTACAATTGTAGAATATTTTATTTTTAATTGGTTAGGTTCATCTAATTTTGGTTTCTAGTCTCTAGCTAGTTTTCGTTTTTCGCCTTATCTTTTTAATAAAACACATGTTGGTTGAACAATAAAATAATTTCTTGGATGAGATAGAAAGGAATGAAGGGTTTGTATGTTGATGTTTTCCCTTGAAAGATATTTTTGGTGAAAATTTTATTTTTTACAAAAGGGAAACATTCAATTGTTACACTCTCAAAACTTTTTCTATGTTTTTGAGTAAATATTTTGATCACTGATGACAGTCATGTTTCTCCTTTAACAATATTTTTACAAACAAATTGTCATAATACAAGAAGAATATTTTAAAATGAAGAAAAATGTCCAATCCCCCTTTGTTATGAAAATGAGCACTCATAGATTTTCAATCTTCATCGTAACTAACTTCTTATTGGAATATCTTGCTTAATTGGACTAACTCTGAGTTTTGATTATGTTGCCTTGTATGCAATGAATAGAATTTTTGAGTGTTAAAATTATTTCCATCTCAAATTAATTCCACTCCAATTCCTTTTAATTATTTTGATGTTCATTTTATCATAGGTTTGGAGTTATGCATGTTTTTTGGTTGCTTTCCCATTGAGAATTTTCTTAGATTGTTTTCAATGAACATGGTTTTAGTATAAACTTAGCATAGTGAACTTATCTGAGTTTTATTTTTGGGCTATTTTATTTGATCACCTTTAGTTTTAATTTATTTTCTTTTGATTGTACATATCTTATTCTCTATTGAGTCATTCATTTACGGATGAGTTTTCCTATCAAGCTTGTATCTTTCTTAATTCAAGTTTCTTCTTGTATATATGCAAGTTGTTATAACTAACAATGAAATATATTATTTATTACTGTTTCGAAAAATGCTTGGATAATTTTGGACAGTCATACTCTATAACTGTTTATGTTGGGATATCTTTGAGAAAAAATTTGGGAATCAATTATTTTATTCACAAATTCATTGGTTGAAAAAGTATTTAATCCTAGTCCTATTGATCAATGAGGATCTCAGACATGGACTTTACTGTAACTTTGTTGGAAAACATCTTTCTATACTTTGGAATTGTCGATTTTGAGTCACTTATTCTGGTTACATTGCTAACTAATCTGATTGTTGCCATGGCTTAGTATTGTCGTATTATTTCATCATACAAGAATGTTGAAATCATTCATATGTTTGGAAGTTGTCAATACATTGGAAGGATATGTCAATGTAATTTCTAAGATTGTAGGTCTTGAGCTTTTAAAATCTTATTTTCCCAAGACCTTAGCCATGATAGTAAATTTAATGGATGTGATTTCCTATTGAATGTAACTTATGAATCTTTAGATTTTATATTTCTAAGGATTCCATGATTCCAAACTGATAACCCCTAAAAGAGTTTAGCTTTATTCATAACTTGGAAGGAAAATCCTATGTGGGTTAGTTGGAATAAAGATTTTTTTTTATATTACTCTTAGGAATTTATTCATCA
The DNA here is from genome assembly GCA_009831015.1 of Picea engelmannii. Taxonomy (NCBI): domain Eukaryota; kingdom Viridiplantae; phylum Streptophyta; class Pinopsida; order Pinales; family Pinaceae; genus Picea; species Picea engelmannii. The sequence continues at coordinate 62,997 of ML797592.1, read as the reverse complement.
TCGCTAACATCAACTCACCACTTATTATAAATAAGATTGTAATCATATCATTCAATTATGGTTTCTAATATTATCTTCCATTCGCTTATGATGGGAGAATCGTTTAATTTGAACCATTATCTGAGATAATTTGTACTATATCAAGATTGTCCTAAATGATTCCATATCCATTGTAATTTCCTCTTGCCAATTAGGAGGTCGAAGATAATGATAAGAATATTCAAAATTATTATCATTAATGACAAGAGGAAATAAATACATTGGAACAAGATAATCTGTCCAAGGATTGAAATCTTCCATCAGATAACGACACTAAGATTCATGTTAAAGGAAATATGTAGGAAATGACTCAATGCTTATTTATCGAGAGGAAGGCTATGGTATTTGGCTATATTAATAGAATGGAAAAACTTGAATGACTACACTCGTGCTACGCTTTTACATAAGTTTATGTTCGACCAATATAGTTTAAGTGTAGAGTAGCTTAACGGAATATACTTTTAGTTTTTGTTTAGGCTTAGTTTTAATTTTGGTCCTTATTTTTTTTCCATTTAGACTAATTTCATTTTTTTTAATAAGTTAGTCATTTAAGGAAGAGATTTTTTAGACTGTTACCTAGTTGAACATAAGATTCTCTTTTGTTTTGTAGATTGAAAAATGGATTGTGAAACCAATAGCTGAAGATTTTTTTTTCCTTATAGACCTGAAATATGAAAGCAGCTTAGGGAAGTGTTGATCTAAATATTTTTTCTGAGATTACTTTGCAAAATTTTGGGAACTAACCACTCATACTTTCACCAACTCAATAGTTGATTAGAAATCCAGTCTCATTCATGTATTCCATTATGATTTCTAATCTATTATTAAACATGATCTTTCAAAGAATTGGTGTTTGCAGTCAGTTTCATTTCATCATGATTATTTTTTATGGCCTCCATAGTTGTAATATATTCTACTTGCATCATTAATTTGAATTGTTTGGATCTTTGGAATTAAAAATCACCTCTCATGGCAAGGATAAATTGATACTGTGGTGGAAGATATCAAATGTAATTTCTAATATTGAAAGTTTGGTGTTTTCAAATGTGTGAGGGATTATATCCATGACAATCAATCGAGAGGGTTGAGAATTTGTGGAATGTTTCACGTAAAAAAAATTAAAATCTATTTTGTTGATCATTTCCATTAACGTGTGTTGTTAGATTCCCAAAAAAATTGAATTGTGTCACAAGATGAAAAGGAAAATTTATATTTGTCAATCAGATCACAAAATTTTGTTGCAAATTATTCACTTGATTATCAATTTTCATGACCTGGATTATTCTTCTTTCTCGATTGTGAACTTTACCATGAGAATATTTCTACATAGATAATTTTAGGGGCAAAATTTCGCAAATGCGCTAAATTTTAGGGTTTAAAATTTTGAAGGGGGCAATTTTTATTGACGTAGTTTTAAAAAAAAAAAAAAATTAGCCCAAATAGTAAATTAAGCAATATAAATGACACATCAATATAAATGACACATCATTAGCCCCTTATAAAATAGAAACAAAATCAGTGAAAAGAGAGTTCGCCCTCCGCATTTCAGGGCTAAATTTCAGATTCGCCTTGGATTTTTTAGAATCCATTTTTTTTTAAGAGTGAATCGCCCATATTCCTTAAACCATGGTGTTCTTGGATTTAATTTGCGTACATATCCTCAAATCAAGGATATATGGCACCGATTTATCCCATCAATTTTCATGGCTTTTCTTGGGGAATGATTTCACCCATAGATTTTCGGTTTTTCCTTCCATTTCCAGTTTTTGTCATGTATTTCATTCCATGTTTTATGGAAACTAGGCATTATAAATTATGATGAAGGCTTAAATGTTTTCAGATCTAAATGCGTTACTCAACCAACATTGATGTTGAATAAAACTGTAGAGGCACACACATTCTTCCGGGTCTTGGATGAAATTCGAAGGACATTTCCCTAGCTCTCTCATGCGCTTCAAATTAGTCTCACTGCATCGGATATCAGGTTTATCGAATTTGTTTTTTTTATATAAATGGGGACTTTTAAGTGATTAAAAATGTCACCAACAGAAAATTAATAATGTATTAACAAAAACAGAAAATCTTTGCTTGTTTTTTAAATTCCAAAGTTCTCTGTTATTTGGATACTGCACAACCGATTAATTTTTTTCACATTCAGAAAATGAAGAACCAATAAGAATTTACCAGGTACGTTTCATGGATTTTATGTAATCTTATTAAATTAGATAACTGCTTACAGTTTCCAGTAATATGATGATTTATGCGATCATAAATTTCTAGAAGCAATTAGCCAATCCATTTTAAGCACTACATCTTTAATTATGAGGAGAATTTAGTGAGATCTATCTACGATTTGATTTGAATTGGATGCATCACCTCGATTTATCTAACCCTTGATCAAGCTAATAACTAGAGTTAAAGACAGAATGAAATGTCATCTCTTACAAAATGCAAGTTGCGTCTACGCACTTCTTAGATTTGGAAAAATCACTTGAGAGGTTCACAAGGTAATAACAGAAAATTTAGGTTCTTGCCATGAAATATCAACAACGGGTTAATATCTAAAAGATTATCAATCTGCAGGATCATAAACAAAATCTAGAGCTGGAGAATAGATTAAAAACTATAGTTGTTCAACTCACATGGATTTGAACGATTCAAAATCTATTGAATGTTTGATAGATGAGAAAGCAAGTGTGCACCCAATCCGTGTTAATTATCAGTCGGCAAAGTAACTGAAGTGTACACAGATAGTACACTAATGATACTGAATACTTTCAATTTTATATTTTGAGACAAACAAATATTATTATATTGTAAAAATGAAAATAAAAATAAAAGAAGTAATAATATTTGATGTTATCCTTTGAGTAAGTTAAATTTTCATAATGGAATTACGCAATAAGAGTGTTGAGATAAATATATTTGATATAATAAAAAAAAATTGAAATCTACTTTCCTTAAAGTGAACTTATTTCTATTAATGTAATATGAATATTTCATGTTATATTAGAATTATAGAATTATCATTATTTGACTATTAGAATTAAAATCCTACATTAAATAATTATTGTAATAAAAAAAATTAAAATCTAACTTATTGCTATTAATATAATATGAATATTTATAAAATTATCATTATTTTACTATTGAAATTGAAATCCTACATTAAATAATTATTAATGATAATTTGTGTAACATGACAATAATAGTTAATATATCCTTTAAATTGCTCAAAATAAAACTGTATAATTGTAGTTACATAAATTGATTTGTTAGATAAATATTGGAATTGACATTTTATATTAAATAATAATTAATAGTAATTTGTGTAAGTTATACATAAGAATAATAGTTGATGTATCCTTTAAATTGCTCAAAATAAAAATGTATAATTGTAGTTACATAAATTGATTTGTGTTAAATAAATATCGTTATATATTATATATTATAAATAATCATTATAAATTTGTGTTGCGTTAGTCTAAGATTTATGTATTATGTTCACTACACAATATAATAAATAATAATTATAAATTTGTGTTGGGTAGGTCTAGTGTAATATTTTTGTATTATGCTTATTATTATTTGATAAAACAATTCATAATTAATTATTATTCAAATTTTTTAGTTACATATATTACTTATGAATAATAAAATATTTTTAATGTTGAATAATTTGATTATTTTATTAGAAGATTGTTCTTTAATTGATAATATTTTAAATTATCAAAAATAATTATTTTGATAATATTTTAAATTATCAAAAATAATTATTTTGATAATATTTTAAATTATCAAAAATAATTATTTTGATAATATTTTAAATTATGAAAAGTAATTATTTATACTACATTTTAAGCAGGATAGAAGAATCCATACATTTTAAGTAGAATAAAAAGATCAGAAAAATTAATTGTGACTATGGTCAATCTTACTAGTGTTATTATTATTATGTAGCCTCTTAGGATATGACTTGAAATAATTTCCAATAAGCATGATAGTATGTACTTAATAATAAATTAATTAGGCTTATAAGATTTTATAGACATGACTTCAATATGTAAGAAAAGGGAGATCTCTCTATTAAGTTAGCATACAAAATTTGTGATTCATAGTATTCTATAAAATGGTAAGTAGTGAAAAGGATATTAAGAGATTTGATTGGTGATTTTTAATTATTAAATGAATAAAAATAATAATAATAATTTATATGAGAACTTAAATAAATTTTATAAATATTTGAGACTTTATATAAATTTATTTATAATTATAATTATAATGATATGTAATTTTATATAAATTCTAGTTATATTATAAACATTTATTATATGTTTTAAGTATGCAAATAGTTGAATTATAAGTTTTTTTTTTTTTAATAAAAAAAAAAGATATTATAGATTTTCTATTCAGAACATACATAATTTTATAGTTTGGGTCCTTGGGAGTCTGCTGCAAAATGGGAACCAGACCTCCCTCCCCTATTCTTCTCAAGATATTTAATGTTTAGACTAGAAGTATTGCCATAGTTGCATTTGCACCACTTACTAAGTGTTTATAGGTAGCTTTGGCGTACGAGTGTAGCCATAATTCAGAGAGTTTCTTACAAAACCAAAGGCAAATAGAAAGCCCCAAAAGAACCAAATAGCCATGGTAACTAGACTGACTCAATTGATAACCCTGGGAAAAAGACTACCTAGGGTCGTCATATCTCCCTGCAGGGTCTGAGTGCCATGCTTGCTTGTCAATCGACGACTTGCATTTTTGCTAGATTCTAGCCTTTCTTCTTCCTCGTCCACCATAATGGGATTTGCTTGGGTTCCTGCCAGCTTCCTTCTTTCCTCTGCTCCCTCCCTCTGTGTGTTGTTAGGGGTATTTGTATTTTCATGGAATCAGATGCCAAATTGCTCCTTACAGAATAGCTCAAATTTGGCTTCCATAACCCAGATTTCCTGATGGGTGGCCCACATTTTAGCTTTATATTGAACCATGTCCTAGGCCACCATCACTTTCATCATCCAATAGACTTTTGCAATACGAAATAAATTGGTGTCCCTTGTACAGGATTTCCCAGGGTTGGGAACCCATTCCTTCACGGACCCCATAATTTCTTCGTCTGACATATTCTTCCTCTTTCTTAGTACTTCCTCCTGGACTCTCCCCATTAGTTATTTCTCTTATGTTGAGCACAAGTTCTCGTATCTTGAATGGATCACTTATCTCAAGATAGGTGAGCCATTCAAGATAAGTGAGCCATTATATAATGTGTATTTTACCATTTTATTCATTAGTTAATATGATTCTTGATTTTTTTCTCTCATCTCTTTTCTCCTTCTCTCAATTTACAAGCTTTGTATGAATTGTTGTTAGCTAGATTTTTTGTGCAAGTTTCACCACAATTCTACATGGTATTAGAGCCTACAAGTTGCTACGAGAAAGGTGCATGGGTATCTTATTTGCAATTCCAGAAGGGAGATGTAGTCCAAAAAGATGGATTATTCGTCAGAAATACTTCTTACACCTCATAACAACTTTGAGTGGAAGCTAAAAATTATGCATCAACTCATATGCAGAGGCTTGTACCAGATTATCATGGCTACAGAGATTGAGCCAACCTATGCTATTGAGAAGGACATGTATCTCAATCGCATGGATGAGGCTTGCGGCCTCCTTTGTGTCTCCATGTCCCCCAAGATTATGTTTCACATTGAATCTTGTACCACACCAGATGAGATTTGGACAAAGTTGAAGGATCTCTTTGGAAAACAAGATGAAATGAGAGAACACGTGCTTGAGGTTAAGATAAATTCCTTATATCCAAGGAATTTCGACAACATCCAAGACTTCTTTACGAAGTTCAATTGCCTCCTCTTTCATCTAAGGGGATGTGGAATAGACAAATTGACGCAGACCCCCCAAAACCCTCGGGTTGAGGTCCGCACGGGATCGTTCTAATATACCCTCTGAGTTTGATTGACTCTTTGGTTTCCCCTCGAGAAAATACCCAACACACACAAAAGTGTATCCATAGTTCCTTATAAGTGTGCCCGCAATCAAACACGAAGCATCCACCCAAAATCTCCTGACCCAAAATAGGATCGTTCCCTTCTGCAAGTTCGGGACTTCGGGTTTCGCAATTTCATGATCCTTGATGTCAAGGGTTCCTATCCCTACAACCTCTGAAACCCAAATTTCCGAACTCCAATGCACTCAACAAAGGTTGAATTTTCAACAGGCTTCTCACTTCATCGAGATTTTGGACTTCGCAATTTCGTGAATCCATATGCAAGGCTCCCAGTCCTTCGACCTCCGAACCCTGAAATAGTCAACAAGGTTTGACTCCACCTGGCAACAAGTACGCCACCTGTCACTCTTCCCGGCTTTCGGGACTTTCACTCCCCAAAGCGTTGCCTTCTCCGTTTCCCGACACCCGAAGTGTCGAAATCCCAAAACTCCAATCCAACTCCTGTTGCAACTCGCGACTTTGGGATTTTCGTTTCACTGTGTTCAACTCCTTGCCGTTAGGATCCCCGAAATGCCGAAATGATATGATGGCTTGTACAAAACGCAATCAATGGTCCACATTGCTTCTGGATCCTCGAGTGATAATCTCACCTACCTCTAACCACCCTACAACTTCCTTGGATCCTACAGTCCTTGTGATTTCATGAATTCCCCACAGAGAATTTCGACCACTCTTTGCTCCTTGATAACTCCTGCGAAATAAACCAAGGTTCTTCCACTGGAACTTAACTTTTGTTGGATGAATTCGACCATTGTCCTCCTTTGAATACTTCAATGGTGCTACCCCTTCTGAGCTTTCTTCACAATTTCAAGTCTTCGAAAAGACTCTTGCACGCACTCCTTGGGCAATCCCTCAAATACTTTTAAGTATTTGAATTCTCGACTATGTGCGCCCTCCTGCGACAATAGTCCTTTAATTCACCCCTTAATTAATAAGTTCTGAACTTTCAACCAACATGTGCACACCTTGCACGGCTTCTGTGCTTCACCTGCACTTCTGCGGAAATCAGAACAACGGTATCTCTCCTGAGCTTTCAGAGATAAACTCTGAACTTTGTCGACGCACTCCTTGCGGATGATTTCACTGCACTCCTTGCAGGAACTTCTCTCACTCAGGAAGATAAACAATTGAAACTCATTCTTTCTCTCTTAGACTTCAAACATTTAACAAGAAATCATACACACACAACATAACAACAAATGCATGACAGAGAGAATAAAACAGCTATAGGCATACCATTCAGCATGTATACACAGAAAGCATCATAACACCATGAATCTGAATCAAAGCTCCATATATTAATTCAAAGCTTTTGTACATGGATTCTTCTTTACAACTCTCTGCTACGGATTTCTTCTTCTTCTCTATGTTAATGATAAAATTGATGATAATAATGCCATGATACAAGGGTGAGGGTGTCTATAGTCGGTTTTCCCTCCTACACTCTAAACTATCTAATCTGCATTCAAACCTACCTACTTACATTAACTATGCATAAATGCCTCTACCTACTACAGATGAGAGCGAAACGCTCATGATCTGTTTACAATATACAAGTATGCTTCCCCTTTAACCATTACATTAATGTTTCCAAAATATTTCAAAACGTGCGTTGGTGGTCTTCCAACTATTTTCTTCTTCACGCTCGCTTGACTGCTTACGATGCTCCTGCATCATACTCCCTTGCTTGAAAAAATTTCATGAACTTCTGTTCATGAGCTCTTGCATGGTTTGTCTATGCTTATGAATTTCTGCTTCATTTTCCCAGCTGGCATATTCAACTGGATGTCCCTTCCATTTGACCAAGTATTCAAAATACTCCTTCCTCCTGGTCTTCTTGCTGACTCTCTTGTCAAGTATACTTTCCATCTGTGGCTTTACAGCTACAGGAATTTGTTTAGTCCATTGAACCTCCTTCTGTTCATCCTCTAGTCCTATTTCTTCAGCTCTGTAAGGGTAAAAATCTGAGATGTTGAATATCAGTGAAATTTCGATCCCCTCGAGTAATTCAATCTCATATGCATTTGCCCCAAATTTCTTCATGACTCTGCATGGTCCAATCTTCTTCATTTTCAGTTTGTTATATGTTCCCCTTGGGAACCTCTCCTTCCTCAGATGTGCAAGAATCAGATCACCAACTTCAAAATGAATTTCTCGCCTGTGTTGATCTGCTCTACACTTATACTCTTGGCTTGAACTCTGCAATCACTCCTTAATTCGAGTGTGAAGCTCTTTCATCGCTTCTACAAAGTCCTCTGCACTAGCACTCCTAGTTTCATTCTGTTCTGAATTCTTCAATTCAGAAACTCCCCTTGGTTGCATTCCATATACAATCTGGAATGGACTATGCCCTGTGCTTCTATTGATCGAATCATTATAATCAAATTCCGCTTATGGAAGAATGTGATCCCACTGACTGTGGTGTTTAGTCACTAGGCTCCTCAGTAAATCTCCCAAGATTATGTTCACAACTTCTGTCTGCCCATCCGTCTGAGGATGATATGCCGAAATAAATGACAAATTTGTCCCCAGCTTCCTCCATCAAGTCCTCCAGAAATGTCCCACGAACTTGGTATCTCGATCTGAAACTATACTCCTTGGCAAGTCGTGAAGTCTGACAACTTCCTTGAAAAATAGGCTCGCAATATGAGTTGCGTTGCTGGTTTTCTGGCATGGTATAAAATGTTCCATCTTTGAAAATCTGTCTACCACCACAAACATTGAATCAAATCCTCTTTGTGTTCTCGGCAGCCCCAATATAAAATCCATGCTCACTGCATCCCACGGCCTCTCAGGTATGGGTAATGGCTAGTACAACCCTGTGTTTTTCCTTTTTCCCTTTGTGTGCTGACAAATTCTACATTTGTCCACAAATTTCTTAACATCTGTCCCCATTCCTGGCCAAAAATATGAGCCATTCAATTTTGAGAACGTCTAATCATGACCGAAGTGTCTAGCCAGTCCTCCACTGTGTTTTTCTTTCAGCAGATTCTCCCTCATGGAGCATTTTGGAATACATAATTGATTTCCCTTGAATAATAATCCATCCTAGATCATATATTCAGTCCATTGGCTTCTGTCCCCGAGAATTGGATTCTCAGATGCCTCATACGCTTCCTTAAAATATGGATCGTCTCTATACATTTCTTTGAGGTTATAAAAACCCAAAGTTTTGACTCTGAATTCCTGCATTAGCAAACATTTCCTGCTCAAAGCATCAGCAACTTTGTTAGCAATTCCAGAAACATGCTTAATTACAAAAGTAAATTTTTTCATGAATTCAACCCATTTTGCATGCTTCTGGTTCAATTTATCCTATTGAGTCACAAATTGCAAAGCATGATTATCGTTGTACAAAACAAACTCCTTAGGAACCAAATAATGTCTCCATTTCTTTAGCGCTTGTATAATCGCATATAATTCTTTGTCATATGTTGAGTACTTCACTTTCGCTTCATTTAGTTTCTCACTAAAGTATGTGATCGGTCTATCCTCTTGGCTCAAGACCACTCCAATTGCAAATCCACTCGCGTCACACTTGACCTGAAATGTCTTGCTAAAATCTAACAAAACCAAAATCAGTTTCTCTGTGATCTTCTTCTTCATTAGATTGAAGCTCTTCTCTGCTTCCTCTGTCCACTGAAAATATTTGTGTCTTTTCTTCACTGTATCCATCATCGGTGCGCTAATTCCACTGAAATTTTGGATGAATTTTATGTAGAAACTAGCCAATCCATGGAAATTTCAGACTTCAAATACATTCCTCGATGATGACAAATTCTTAATCGCCTCTACCTTATCTAGATCCATCTTCAGCTCATTTGCAGAGATAACAAAACCCAAATAAATGAGTTATGTCCTCATAAATGATGACTTCTTCATGTTTATCAACAACTTCTCTTACTGTAATCTCCTCATCATTGTAGCCAAATGCTTCAAGTGTTCAGCTTCTGTCTTACTGAAAATCAGTATATCGTCAAGATATACAATGATGAATTTCCCTATGAACTCCTTCATCACTTCATTCATCAATCTCATGAAGTACTAGGCACATTTCTTAAGCCAAATGGCATAACAAGCCATTCATACAACCCCTCATTTGTCTTGAATGTTGTTTTCCATTCATCACCTTCTCTCATTCGGATTTGATGATAACCTCTTTTCAAATCAATCTTTGAAAAATATTTTGCTCCACTCAAGAAATCCATCAAAACATCCATCCTTGGCAATGGAAATCTGTATTTGATGGTAATCTTGTTGATTGCCCTCAAGTCTGTGCACATTCTCCAGCCTCCATCTTTCTTTGGGCTGAGCATTGTTGGGACAACACATGGACTCAATCTTTCTCTAACCAATCCCTTGTCCATTAAGTCCTGAACTTGTCTCTTGACCTCTTCATTCTCTTGTGGCATCAATCTGTACGCTGCTTTGTTTGGTAAACTAGCTCCAGGTATAAGATCAATGTGATGAATTATACTTCTGATTGGTGGCAATGAACAAGGTAGTTCGTCCACTACTATATTAGCAAATTCTTCCAACAACTTTTGGATTTCCTCTGGGAAATTATCCACTCTTGTACTGGTTAAAACAATTCTAGGCTTCCTGACCACAATGAATTGTGTATCTTCATTCTTCTTAACCTCCTTAAGAAGTTCCTTCACACTCATGAGAAGTACAGTGTTTCTCACCTTTGGTTTCACTTCTTTATCCTTAATCAGAAACAACATGTGAGTTCTCCCATTCTTCTCTAGGGTGTATGTGTTCTTTCTCCCATCATGAATCACATTTCTGTCATATTTCCACGGTCTACCCAGCAATAGATGACAAACATCCATGGGAATGACATCACATAATATTTCATCCTTATATCCTCCTATTTTAAATTCAACTAAACATTGTTTAGTGGCATTTACCTGATGTCCTTTTTGTAGCCACGAAACTTTGTATGGGATTGGATGTTCAATAGTCTCCAGCTCCAACTTTTCTACCATCTCTGTAGAAACGAGATTGTTTGTGCTACCACTGTCCACGATGACTTTTCATACTTTGTCTTTGGTCTTGCAAGCAATCCAAAAAAGTATGTTCCTTTGGGATGGGTTCTCTACCTCCTTCTCTGGCATTAAGAGAACTTTCCTCATCATTAAATATCTTCCGCCCTCAACATCTTCTGTCTCAACATCTCATCCTTGTGCTTCGGAAATTTGATTTTAACTTCCTTCTTTCTTTCTATCTGGACATTCATAGGATTTATGTCCATTTTTTCCACAGGTAAAACATTTCACTTCACCACCTCTGCCTCTTCTTCTTCCTCTAGCACGAGTAAAAGTATTTCTATCAGCATATTGTCCTCTCTATGAGCTTCCTCCTCTCTCATGCTAAGTTTTAGGTTTCTTCCCCTCTTCTTGAGGTTTCTGATTCCTATCTTGGGCAATTGTCTTGCCTCTGGCTTGACTTCTGCCCCGGCCTCTTTGACCTTGCTTTCGACTCATTTTTTCTTCAGCTTTCGGAGCCATCTGATAAGCATCTTCTATAGTTTGAATGATCATCATGCTCATCTCATCTTGGATGTCATATCTCAGAACTTTCATGTACCTGGCAACCTTTTCATCATCACTTTCCCGATGACCTACTCTGATGTTTAGTTTGTAGAATTCTTCAGTGTATTCCTTCACTGACATCAACTTCTGTCTCAAATTATGCATCCTCCGAAATAGAGTGATTAGATTATCCTTGGGTATGAATTTTGCCTTCATTTTTGCAACCATTTTATCCCAAATATTGATTTTTTGCTTGCCTTTGCAGCGTCTATCAACCTGCAGTTCATCCCACCATAATGTTGCATGCCCTTTAACTCTTGTGACAACATGTTTGACTTTTCTATCTTCCTTGACATCCTCATAGTCGAAGTATTTATCTAGAGTTCTAATCCAGTCTAGAAGCTCTTCAACGTCTAGGTTCCCCTCATACATGGGAATCTCCATCTTTGCCCTGGCACCTATCCTTGCGACAGCCCTGAATAGGCATTTGTCTACAGCATCTTCGACTGCAACTTCTTCTCCATGTCCAGCTTCATTTTCACTGTTAGCCTCACTGATATCCCCAGTGTCGACTGTGCGCCTCTATGCTGTCTCCATGGCATCAAGCCTGGCACATAGTTCACACATTTCCCTTTCCACTGCTGGATCAGGCATTGGTCTATCTCTTCTTCTCGGCGGCATGGCTGAGAAATTTCTCTTTTCCCTGCTACAGAAAACAAAGAACTTTTTATGTGCTCTGATACCACAACTGACGCAGACCCCCCAAAACCATCGGGTTGAGGTCCACACAGAATCGCTCTAATCTACCCTCTGAGTCTGATTGACTCTTTGGTTTCCCCTCGGTAAAATACCCAACACACACAATAGTGTATCCACAGGTCCTTATGAGTGTGCCCACGATCAAACACGAAGCATCCACCCAAATATCCTAACCCGAAATAGGATCGCTCCCTTCTGCAAGTTCGGGACTTCGGATTTCATGATTTTGCGATCCTTGATGTCAAGGGTTCCTGTCCCTACAACCTCCGAAACCCAAATTTCCGAACTCTAATGCACTCAGCAAAGGTTGAATTTTCAACGGGCTTCTCACTTCATCGGGATTTCAGACTTCGTGATTTCGTGAATCCGGATGCAAGGCTCCCAGTCCTTCGACCTCCAAACCCCGAAACGGTCAATGAGGTTTGACTCCACCTGGTGACAAGTACACCACCTATCACTCTTCCTGGCTTTCGGGACTTTCACTCCCCAAAGCACTGCCTTCTCCGTTTCCCGACACCCGAAGTGCCAAAATCTCGAAACTCCAATCCAACTCCTGTCGCAACTAGCGACTTCGGGATTTTTGTTTCACTGTGTTCAACTCCTTGTCGTTAGGATCCCCGAAATGCCGAAATGATCTGACGGCTTGTACAAAATGTGATCAATAGTCCACGTTGATTCTGGATCCTCGAGTGATAAGCTCACTTGCCTCTAACCACCCTGCAACTTCCCTGGATCCTACAGTCCTTGTGATTTCATGAATTCCCCATAGAGAATATCGACCGTTCTTTGCTCCTTGATAACTCCTACGAAATAAACCAAGGTTCTTCCACTGGAACTTAAATTTCGCTGGATGACTTCGACCCTTGTCCTCCTTTGAATACTTCAACGGTGCTACCCCTTCTGAGATTTCTTCACAATTTCAAGTCTTCTAAAAGACTCCTGCACGCACTCCTTGCGGCAATCCCTCAAATACTTTTAAGTATTTGAATTCTCGACTCTGTGCGCCCTCATGCGACAACGGTCCTTCAATTCACCCCTTAATTAATAAGTTATGAACTTTCAACTAGCCTGCGCACACCTTGCATGGATTCTGTGCTTCACCTGCACTTCTGCGGAAACGAGAACAACGGTATCTCTCATGAGCTTTTAGAGATAAACTCTGAACTTTGTCGACGCACTCCTTGCGGACGATTTCACTGCACTCCTTGCAGGAACTTCTCTCACTCAAGAAGAGAAACAATTGAAACTCATTCTTTCTCTCTTAGACTTCAAACATTTAACAAGAAATCATACATACACAGCATAACAACAAATGCATGACAGAGAGAATAAAACAGCTATAAGCATACCATTCAGCATGTATACACAGAAAGCATCATAACACCGTGAATCTGAATCAAAGCTTCATATATTAATTCAAAGCTTCTGTACATGGATTCTTCTTTACAACTCTCTGCTACAGCTTTCTTCTTCTTCTCTATGCTAATGATACAATTTATGATAATAATGCCATGATACAAGGGTGAGGGTGTCTATAGTCGGATTTCCCTCCTACGCTCTAAACTGTCTAATCTGCATTCAAACCTACCTACTTACATTAACTATGTATAAATGCCTCTACCTACTACAGATGAGAGAAAATTGCTCATGATCTGTTTACAATATGCAAGTATGCTTCCCCTTTAACCATTACATTAATGTTTCCAAAATATTTCAAAACGTGTGTTGGTGGTCTTCCAGTTGTTTTCCACTTCACGCTCGCTTGACTGCTTACAATGCTCCTGCATCACAAATACACTCAACATTTTCATTTAATCCTTTCTATATTAGAAAAAATTGGTCCAGATTATGTTGTTTTCATCTCATCTTTTCATACAAATAAATTCACTTAAAGAGCGGCCTGGAAAATGCTTACATTGGATCAGTTTATTGAATCCCTCAAACATGAGCAATATAATCTCATCAAAATGGGGATAATCAAGGGACCCAATGCGCATGCATTTGCTGTGCATGAAAGCAAAAACACTTACAATTCAAATTCCAAGAAAAAAGGCAAGGGAAAGGTGCATGCAAAGCCAAAGAAGGAAGGGTACTCCAAACCCTTCGATGATTCCTCAATCTTAAAACGTGGAAAAGGAAAGAAAGGGAAGACCAAATGTGGTTACTTCAATCATAGTTATCATCCCAAGTCTACATGCATGAAGAAGAAGATTGATCAGATGGCATAGATTATTCAGAAAAAACAACCTCGAGGATCACATTCCCAAAGCTTCCAAGAAGAAGTTGGAAGATCAAGCCAAATGAGGTAACTCTCATGCACTGATTTCCATTAAATATTCTCCTAATGCATGGATCTTAGATCCAGCCACATCCTACCATATGGTAGCAACAAAGAATGTTTTATCTTCTATTTATGCATGCATGGGTCCTCCCATCCTCATGGGAGATGATAACCTAGTTGAGGTCATTTTCCAAGGGAGAGTAGAACTCCCACACAAAAAAATTTAGAAAATAGTGCATGTTCCAAAACTCTCCATGAATCTACTCTCCATTTATCAAATACACATTTTTGTACAAGAAAAAGGGTGGAGTTTACACCTAATTTCATAACCATATCTGATATGCGTGATAACTCCACGATTGTTATTGGTGGGGTAAACCACCAATATCGTTTGTATACTTTTGGTAAATTCATTGCTAAATATGATTATCCTTTACTATTGATGCATGTTGATGATACTAGTAGATTATGGCACAATATATTCGGCCATCTGAACTTCAAATACATGCAACAACTATGAAAACAAGATATGGTTACTGACTTGCCTGACATACATTTTTCCGTAGTAGTTTGTCCATGATGCATTCTTGGAAAACATCCCCAAGAGAAGTTTAAGAAAGGGAAGGCCTAGAGGGCATCATCTCCTTTGGAGCTCATCCAAAATTATTTGATGGGACCCTTTCCTCATCCTTCCATTAGTGAAGTAGGGTACATGCTTATATTTATTGATGATTTCTTACGATACAATTGGGTGTATTTTCTGAGGCAGAAGTCTGAGCTTTTTTAGCATCTCAAAGAATTCAAAGAACATGCAGATACTCATTCAAGGAGAAAGATCAAAATCCTCTACATATACAATGGGGTAGAGTATGTGAAATGATATGTCCATCATCTTTGTTCAAAGGAAGGCATACAGTTGCAACACACAGCACCTTACACTCCATAGCAGAATGGAGTAGATGAGAGGAAGAACAGATCCCTCAAGGAGATGGACACTTTCATGTTGCTTGCAAGGTATCTACCACCCAAGCTTTGGGCCAAGGCACTTAATTGTGCCAAACACATTCAAAGAATATCTCCTTGCGGATCTGTCAAGGACCGGACTCCCTTTGAGGCATGGAGTGACAACAAATTGGAAGTCACCCACTTTTGAATATTTGGATCACATGCATGGGCCCGCGTACCCTCTAAAAAGAGGAAAGCATTAGATACAAAAAGCATCACATGCATATTCATGGGATATCTAGATGATGTGAAGGGTTACAGGTTGCTTGATCCTTCTACTGACAGGCTCATCATTGAGTGCAGTGTTCAGTTTGAGGAAACTCCATTGCATGCATCATTGGATCCACATGCAGAGACCTTTGTACCACTACCTTCACCAAACATCAGTGATGATGAGTCTACTCACTCAAATCATGGTTCCGATATGATATCTAAATCTGATTTGTAAGATTATGAGCATGCATATTTTGAGCCACCAAAGATGCCCATGTGGGCACAAACCACCCTACAGGAAGCAAGGGACATTGTGGGGGATCCAACAGATCAAAGGAGGATGAGGTCTCAATTTGAGGATCCTCCTCATGCACTCACAACTATTGAACTAGTGATGCCCATGCATTGCTCTATGGTTCTAGCTTCAGACCCGCAGACCTATACAGAGGCTACAAGGAATCCCTTATGGGAAGATGCCATGCATGAGGAGAATAACTCTCTCCTCAAGAACTAGACGTAGGATCTTGTTCTACTTCCTTTACACAAGAACCTTGTCTAATGCATATGGGTCTACATGACCAAGAAGGAAGCAGATGGACAAGTGAGAAAGTATAAGGAAAGACTAGTTTCCATAGGCTTTCAGCAGATTCATGGGATAGACTATGATGAGACCTTTTCTCTCATAGAAAAGATGGAATCCATTTGATTAGATATTTTCATTGTGGTATCCAGTGGGTGGGAAGTTCACGAGATGGATGTGAATAAATATTTTCTTCACACGGATATCTCAAAGGAAATTTACATGGTGCAACCACAAGGGTTCATTCAGAACTCATCCTTAGTATGTCGATTGAAGAATTCTCTCTATGGCCTCAAGCAGGCACCTACAACATGGTATGCAAAGATGGATGCCTACTTGCTCTCTCAACACTTTGTCAAATGAAAATTAGATCTGAATGTCTACACGCTGAGGACCTCAAACTCTTTTTTGATTATATTTCTTTATGTTGATGACCTCATGATCACAGGAAGTTCGATCGTAACAATTTTTGTGGCCAAATACATTCTGCAGAACATGTTTTATATGACGGACATGGGTCCACTGCATTATTTCCTTAGTCTTGAGATTAGTCAGGATGCTTCAGGCATCAAGATATCTCATCCTAATTATTCTCAAGATCTCTTGGTTATATTCCACATGACTGACTGCAAGTCAACAGCCACACCCTTTCTATCTTGGGTGCATCTTGAGGATGGAAAGGATACACAGGTTGTGGATAGTACCTTGTATCGACGGCTTGGGGGGGGATTCTATATCTCACCCACACCCTATCAGATCTCTAATATGTAGTAGGGGAAGTTTCCAGGTACATGAAGGAGTCACATGAGATACACTGGAAGGATACCAAGTGCATCCTTAGATATGTCCAGGGAACCATAGGATATGGGATCCACTATGTAGTAGGTTTTGCATTGGATCTCATGGGATTTACCAACTCTAATTGGGATGGTGATAACACATATCACAAGTCCACATCTGGGTATGTGCTTAGTTTGGGTTCTGGTCCCATCTATTGGTCGAGCAAAAAACAATCATCTATTTCTCTATCATCATCAAAGGTCAAGTACAAAGGAGTGGCCAATGCCACTATTTAGGAACTTTGGCTTTAGAACTTTTTCACTGAGATTTGCATCCAATTTATTCGTCTTACTATCATTTGGTGTGACAATCAGAGTACTCTCAAGTTTTGCGGAGACCTAATGCAGTGACAGTGGACCAAACACATCGATATCCATATGAACTACATCAAAGAGTCAGTACATGATAGGATCATCGATTTGTGGTATTTTCCATCCATCAAACAAACTGCAGACATATTCATCAAGAAATTTACTGAGTAGAAGTTCCACCTTCTACGTGATCGTCTTGGAGTGAAGGACACTATTGCTTAGAAACTTCTTTTGTTCCTTCTCATTTTTTGATGCTACTTTGGGGGGGCGGGGGGCTCCCATGAGTTCCCTCTTTCCTCTATTTTTCCAATGTTTCATTCTTAAATTCATTATACAATGGGTACCTAACATGGCCATAGTCGTTGGGACCCATTCATTATGTACACCCTAGTAGTGTTCAGGGGGGGTGTTGGAGATATTACACACTCACCTAGATAATTGTTTTTCTAAGGTTGATAGTCCAATGTTGATAATTCTTCCTTAGATGAGAATATTCTCTCTAGAGAATATTCCCCTGCAAAATAGGATGCTTCTCTTCAGTTCAGAGTCAGTTACACTTGGTTACACTCAATTAGACTAGTGGTCATACATTGAAGAAATTCTTATAAGTCTAGGAATTCATGGGTTGTTCTATCTAAAAAACCCTTCATGAAGTTTGTATTTGTAGATAATGACTAATAGTTGTGGTGGAACACATGTGATTATTGAGCATACCACAATAATCCATAAGTAGAGGAACATTTTTATATGTTATTTTCTTTGAGGTCCATCCACCTCACATTAATTAGTTGGCTACTATTATGATGGTTCTTGGGAATACCTATGGGATAAACTCAAATGCATAACATCTACTCAGTAAATCAAAGAAACTCTCGTATCACCCCTCTTCCTTCACACCCTATGTTCATACGCAATATTCTATATACAAAATATAAGTAAGAATAATTTGAAATAGAAAAGGAATTTGAAAGCAATATTAATAGTGTGGGAAGTACAAGTAAACATGTTGGGGATATAAACAATCATTGACAGTGTTCAACAACACAGGTATTCCAATAGAGGACGAACACCTTCAGTAACCACTCACATAACCAGATCAAAGATCAACACACCGATGTTTTCACGTGGTAAAACCCATACAGGGAAACATCCACGGCCCCAACCAATGCGGCCACTTGGAGCAGTTTATTAATGCAAAGAAAAAGATTACAGAGAGATTTTACAAGAGAGTTTCTCACAATAGATCATCGCAAAATGACCCTCCATTCTCTTTAAATAGAGATCATGGACCAATCGGGTGTTAATCCACCGATCAATGGTCATTAAGATCGGGGAGAGTATGAACCATCAGATCACTCTATGTCGGGAACATATCATGACCGTCGAATTTCCTAACTACAAATGCATACTAATGCATACTAAAGAAACACACTAGAAAACACACTTTTACCTAATGACACAATAGACCAAGTAGATCTTAACTAACTCCTAAGTGTCTAAATATCCTAACATCCTCCCTTAAGAAAAACTTGGGATAGGATTGAAGGATTTGCAATAGTGACACAATAAGAGAAGGAAGGAGGAATTAGAACCTATCCCCCCTTAATGACAACTTCCTGAACTCCTAACATGGATCGAAGTTTGGAAAACTTCGCTTCTGTAAGAGACTTTTTGAAAATGTCTGCAACTTGATCTTCTGTAGGGAAAAAGAGCACTTCAATAACTTGATCATGAATGATCTTTTTGATGAAGTGCATGTGTAGCTCGATGTGTTTTCTACATTGATGTTGAACTAGGTCTTTGGCGAGCTTGATGGCACTCTGATTGTCACACCAAAGGCTAGTCATATGTTGGTGCTAGAATCCAAACTCTGAAAGGATCTGTCAAAGCCACAGGGCTTCCTGACTTGCATTTACTATTACTCGATACTCTGCTTCTGCTGAAGAAAGTACAATAGCCTGTTGTTTCTTATAGCCCAAAGTGACAAGTCCTGAACCAAGGCTGAAAACATAACCTGCAGTAGACTTCCGATCATCAAGGTCATCGGCCCAATCTGAATCAGTGAAACCAACCAATAAATGAGTCCCCCTTGAACTGTAATGTATCCCGAACTGAACTGTACCATGAACATAGCGAAGTATCCTTTTAGATGCTTTCCAATGGCTTTCATGGGGTGTTTGCATATATTGGGAAACAATACCAACAGCAAAGGAAATATCAGGATGGGTATGAGTCAAGTATAAGAGGCTACCAACTAACTGACGGTACAAGGTGGCATCAACTTCAGGAGAAGTACAGGTGGCAGAAAGCTTGACTCCAGACTAGAAGGGAGAAGGGGTTGGTTTACAATCCTCCATGTGAAAGCAACGAAGAAGGTCACAAGCATACTTAGACTGGGAAAGAAAAATTCCTTCATTGGTTTGCAAAACTTGGAGGCCAAGGAAATAGTGCAAAAATCCTAAGTCTATCATTTCAAATTTCTTCTTAAGGTTGGTTTTCACATGGTTTAAAAGTTTTGAGTCACTACTAGTAAGGATAAGGTCATCAACATAAAGGACAAGATTTATGAGATGGCTTCCTACTTTCTTGGTATAGACATTAGGATCAGAATGGCATCTAGAGAATTCAATGGCAATAAGAAAGCTATCTATTTTTGCATACCAAGCTTGGGGAGCTTGCTTGAGACCATAAAGAGATTTCTTGAGGTGACAAACAAGGCTAGAGTCATTCTGGACATATCCAGGAGGTTGTTCCATGTAGATTTCTTCTTGTAAATCTCTGTGCAAGAAGGCGGATTTAAAATCCATCTGATGGACCTCCCATTTATGTGAGGCAGCAAGGGCAAGAACAAGGCGGATGGAATTCATTTTTTCTACAGGGGAAAAGGTTTCATTCTAGTCAATTTCTTCAACTTGGGAAAATCTTTTGGCAACTAACCGAGCCTTGTGTCTTTCAACACTTCCATCTGATGCATACTTAGTTCTATAGACCCATTTGCATCTAACATTTTTTCTCCTTTTGGAAGAGGTACAAGATCCCAAGTATCATTTTCCATTAAAGAACGATACTCTTCATTCATTGTTGTATCCCAATCTGGATGACCTAAAGCTTCTGCAAATGTCTCTGGATCATGAGTTTCTGAAACTTGAGCCAAAAGAGAAGAGGCTCACTGGAACTGTGAACGTGTTCGACGCTAATCTGAAGGATCACCGACAAGATCACCAGCTACTTCTTGTGTTGAACGGGCCCATCTAGGAAGCGGTGGAGATGGTGTTGTTTCAGGTTCAAAGGACTCATCTGGAGGAGGATGAGTAGGCGGAGGTGTATTTTCATCCTCACTTTCATCATCTGAAGAAGAAACCTAAATAGGAACAGAAGAAGGCACAAGCATCGAAGATGGCTCACAAACTGAAGAAGGCACAAACGTCGAATTAGGCTCGTAGGCCAAGAGACTTTCATCAAATTTAACATCTCTTCTAATAATAATTTCATTACAATGTGATTAAAGAAGTCTGTAACCTTTGACATCTTCAGAATAACCAACAAATATACACTTCTCACTTTTAGGCTGCAATGCTTTCCTTTTCTCATCAGGAATGTGAGCCCATGCTATACTGCCAAATACATGGAAGTGACTTACATCTAGTTTAATTTTAGTCCAAGCTTCTTCCAATGTTATATTTTTAAGAGCCTTTGTGGGAGTGTGATTGACTATGTAATTTGCACAGTTGATGGCTTCTGCCCAATACTTTAAACTTAATCCCTTAGATTGGATCATACAATTAGCCATTTCTTTTAATGTGCGGTTCTTTCTCTCAGAAACACCATTTTGTTGTGGTGTATATGGAACAGTGTGTTGCATTTGGATTCCCTATGTAGTGAAATAGCTTGTAAAATTATTGTTCACATATTCACCTCCATTAGCTATTTTTAACCTTTGAATTTGATGTTCAGATTGTTTTTCTACAAGGGCCTTGTAGGCCAAAAACTTGTCAAAAACTTCACTCTTGAGTTTTAAGAAGTAAACCCAAGTACGTCTGGAAAAGTCATCAATGAAAGTTAAGAAATACTTACACCCGGAAAAAGAAGGAGAAGAAAGTGGACCACACAAATCACTTTGAACAAGCTGCAAAGGACCCAAGGTGTGCCAAGAGGCACGTTTTTCAAAACTGTCCTGATGATGTTTGCCGAGAACCCAACCAGCACAAACACCATCTTTGTATGAAACAAGAGGAATACTAGTCACCATCTGTGGATTACATAGTTGTTGCAATGAGCGATAGTTTAGATGACCAAACCGCTCATGCCAAAGTTTTCTCAAGTCATCGCTATGAGCAACAAAAACTGATAAAAAATCTTATGACCCAAAGTTGTCAAACTTGTACAACCTGGTAATATCATCAACAATTCTAGTTGCAAGAACATTCTTAGGATCTTTTAGATCCTTCATTACAACTTGGTGAGGTGAATACTCAACGGTTTTACCTTCACCTGAATGAGTGATTTGATATACTGATAGAAGGTTACAAGAAAGACTTGGAACACATAATACATCATTGAAATGACCAGTATCTACTTGAACTATTCCAGATCCTACAACACTAAGAGATCTATCATCACCAACAAATATTTTCTTGGTGTTACATTCATTTAGAGAAGAAAATATGGCTTTATCCTTAGCCATATGATAAGATGCTCTTGAATCAATAAGCCACTCGTCAGAAGAAGACGTAGTAGTGGAATTTGAATTGAAGGAGAAACCAGAAGCAGAAAGTGCATGTCCGTGAGAAGAAGATGTAGAATCAATACTGATGTTGTGCTTCTTCATCGCTTCTTCTAAAGCTGCCATCTTCTTGAAACATTTGGACTCATCATGACCATCTTTATCACAAAAGTTGCAATGTCTGTTAGTATTCTTACTTTTATATTTTGCTCCTTTGTCACCAGTGGGTGTTGAAGCTGTCTGAGCAGGTTTGGGACCCTTATGTTGTTTGTTGTTGTAGCGAGGATGTTGTTTCTTGGGATACTTGGGCTTATCTTTATGTTGGGTAACTAAGGATTTGTTGGAGGGACCTGCAGTTTTGATCACTCCAAATTGTACAATCTTATCTTCCTCTCGAATCAAAGAAGCACAAAAGGACTCAAGAGTGGGTTTTTCATAAGATTCTTCCCCTAGAGCCTCTCTCATGGAATAAAAGGTAGATACAAACATAGAATATGCACTACCTAGCTTAGAAAGAATAAGATAGATGCAACGCTCTTCCTCCATCTTTATCTTACATTCTTCAGATAAAATTATGAGTGTTTTAAACCTAGATAGATAGTCACCAAGGCAAGAAAAATCATTTGGACTCAAGTTCAGTATTTGATTTCCTAACTTTCGTGCTCGAATAATATTGAGTTTACCAAACACAGATTCAATTGTGTTCCAAGCTTCTTTGGGGTCATCAATATCTTGAAGGTGGTACCTTAAATCAGGAGAGATGGAAATTTTGATTAGTCCACGTGCTTCGTCATTCTTATTATCCCACTTGGATTTCTTATCAGCATCAGTGGGTGCTTTTTCCTTTCCCAAGGTAATCCGGTACATGCCTTTACTTCTTAATAAATCTTCCATATGACATTTTCGTTGGAAGTAGTTGTTGCTGATAAGAAAGACATTACTTGTAGAAGCCATATTAAATATGCAGATAATTTGGATTTAAAAACTGAAACTGATGATCTGGATGGAAAGAGATCGAAAAGTTATGCAGTTTTTTAAAAAATGGACTTCCGATGTTAGAGTTATGCCCTTTTTAAAAAAGGCACAATCAGTAACCAAATGACCACATGATTGTGTAAGTTGCTTTATGAAGTGACCCACTTTTATAAAGAGAAGTGAGGATCACTTTTACAATGAAGTTACTTTATAACAGAAAAGATGCATGCAAAATAAATAACTCTAAAATAAAATATTAAAGCTACTTATAGTGATTCACTTTTATACTTGAAGTGAAATACACTTTACAATTTTAGCATGAACTTTTTCAAAAAAAGGTAACAAAATAGAGACTTAAACTCAAGACCTCTTACTTAATAAGGCAAATTTTAACCAAATGATCTAGCAAAACATATTGTAATGTTCAGAAGGAGGATTGAGGTTTTTGTTGTTGTTTTTGTTGAAGATGGCCTTGGAGAGCATGCTAAAAAAAAACTCTTTTCACACAAGAAAAAAATTTAGCTTCTCGATGACAACAAGGGTTAGATCTCGGTTAGCTTACCCGGAAGATGCACCTTTTCCTATCTATTTCTGATTTTATGAGATCGCACAGGGCGCGGGGAAAAGAGAATACGCATATCTAAAAGAGTAGCAACCCGGAAATAAATAAAACAAAACCAAAATAAGACCAAAATACTACTCTGCAAAAATTATAAAAAAATGCGTATTCAAGCTTTAACCTCCGGATCTGACTGTAATAGTTGTATCTTGGGAAAACAGAAACCTTTTCGAGTGAAAAGAAAAGTGTTCCTAACTAAAACGAGCGCTCTGTACGCAATGGAACAGTCCTCTCAGCCTAGAAATGTACATAAATGACAGAAAATGGAGATGAGGAAACTCGGCTTTACGATCTCGATCTACAACAGGAGAGGGTCTTCAAACAGGCTTTGATACCATGTTCAACAACATAGGTATTCCAACAGAGGATGAACACCTTCAATAACCACTCACATAACCATATCAAAGATCAACACACCGATGTTTTCATGTGGTAAAACCTCTACGAGGAAACATCCACGGCCCCAACCAACGCGGCCACTTGGAGCAGTTTATTAATGCAAAGAAAAAGATTACAGAGAGATTTTACAAGAGAGTTTCTCACAATAGATCATCGGAAAATGACCCTCCATGCTCTTTAAATAGAGATCATGGACCAATCGGGTGGTAAGCCATGGATCAATAGCCGTTAAGATCAAGGAGATTATGAACCGTTGGATCACTCTATGTTGGGAACATATCGTGACCGTCGGATTTCCTAACTACAAATGCATACTAATGCACACTAAAGAAACACACTTTTACCTAACAACACAATACACCAAGTAGATCTTAACTAACTCCTAAGTGTCTAAATATCCTAACAGGCAACAGGGATATGCGTGTATGGTACTAAGGCAACTTTGTCAAGGCTATGGATGCTCGTTGGTAGTGGAGAAATGATAGGAAAAGAGAGATGAGGAACACATTTATATAGATGTTTGTTTGTTATAAAAATGTAAAAGTCATGCTTAAACCAAATCCAATCAGATGTTTCTATCCATTCAAAGAAATTTACCTCTCTATTTGTCTCTTTGAAAAGGATATGTTAGATGGAAAGTACTTGAAATATTGGGTTATATCTTTTAGAAATTTTCTATCATTATGGTACACATAACCTTTGGAAAATTGTTTGTATTTTTTGCATATTATTCTCAACATTGATATTAGAAGTAAAGGCCCTAAATTTTCATGATAGAAATAAATGGTTTTTCCAATGTGTCGCCATCTATTGTGGCTGCAACAACCCCCCTTCCATTTTTCTTTTATAAGAAAAAGGAAAGGGCCCCCCTACTAAAATTGAGCTCTAATGTTTAATCCACTACTACTATGATCCTACTGAATATTCTTTATCTACCTTGAGAAGGTCATGTGTTTGGCTATTTATTGATTATTTACCTTAGAGAAGGTTTGTCATGACCAATATTTTCTTTGATATTGTACTTTCAAATGTTCTCCATTATACCTTTGATTTATTTTACTTATTTGATCCTTGTGTGATGAGATTCACATGTTGTATTTTGAACCTTTTGCACTAATTGGTTTTAATGGATTTAAAGGTGTTTATGGGTCCTATATGAATACAGGGTTTAATTCTTTGTTTTATGACTTGGAGAGAATTTTATTTTAACCATCTATGGTTTCCTTATGCATCATCTTGTAATATCATCTCATTACATCATGGAGAAGTGAATGGTAGGTTTGAATGAAGATCATATTGTTACTTTCTGTATTGTACATATTTCCCTCATATCCATGCTCAATCTCTCACATTAATAAGATTCCTCAATTTAAAATACATAACTAGAATCAGAGGATATTTAATGTTTTCTAATATTTCCAGATATTATTTTCAATTAAATGCAAGAAAGAAAAACATTTCTACATATCCTTGATGTCATTTTTTTATAGCGGCAGATTATTCATAAAAAGCCAAGATCATAGATGATTTCTTCTAAGAGATTCCTTCTTTTCATTGTTGAAAAAAAACATCTCTTGTTCATAGATTTGTTAGTAAAATGGAAACGGGAAAGAATGTAGATTTTATAATTGATCAACGAGTGTCTTATTCCTTGTATACCAAAGTCAATTATTCATTTGGTTGCACTGACAAGGTTGCATAATTATTTCCTATGCAAGATGCTTATGTTGTTCCAAGTCCTCAAGAGAATCATGCCAAAACAAAAGAGCAATATGGTTTATAGCAAAGGAAGAAATATCATGTCTAGCAGGTCACAAAAGACATAAAACTCAAGAAAAAATCCTCCAAGTGATTAAAATAGATGAAATCCACAAAATTTCTATACTCGTAACAATCATCGAATCCATACATGTTGAGTTGGTCTCAAGCCTCAAGTCTTTGTAAATTGGAAACCCTAAATCTCTAGGCATTTGAACCATGCTTTAACTTTATATCTCAAATCATCTAAATCCCTAGTTTTGTCACATTTCATAACCTTCCAC